>CM076668.1:5137442-5226454 GCA_038496675.1 Rachycentron canadum | reverse complement strand
GCCACCACCCCCACCCACCTTCCACCGCCCCCTCCTCCAGGTCAAAATCCCAGTTTGAAAACTTTATTTATTTATTAGCTTTAATTTTATTTCAAAGTAATTATTTTGCATACTATTCTTATAAGTAATGAATTGTCCTCCTTGCAATGTAGACATATTATTTCCCCTATTTTTTTTTTCTCTACCCAGGGGGTACTTAGACTAAATGGTACACGCTGTAATCGTCTTTGTTTTTTTTGTTTGTTTGTTTGTTTATTTATCTTATCTAATTGTCTTTTTAAAGTATGTATTTGCATTTTTCTGAGGGGGGGCTATCTAACAAAAAGTGTACGGATTATTTGTTATTTGTGAATTTCCTTTCGTTCGACTTTAAACTATGGCTGAAAGAACTGGAAAATATTATCTCAGTTATAAGATCTTTACAGTTGCTTTGTTTTTTTTGTGCGATCACCAGAGGGACCGTCCTTTCTTTCTTCTCTGCAAACTGTATTTCCCTTATCTCTCAATATCAAAGAACTCATGTTTCCAATACTCCTTGTTTCTTCTGCGATCTTGCCATGTATTTGTACTGTCTTCAAAGAATCTTTTGTATATGTATTTGCAATAAAAAAGAAAATGCTATTAAAAAAAAAAAAGAAACGTTCTCTATCATGCAGTTATGAAACATGAGCCGCCTTTAAATAGATTGGATTTGGACTGTTTTCCTGGAGCCTGAGTCAGTGAAAGGGTTAAGATAAAACTGCCGAGAAGCAGGACAAGTGTTTGTTTTCCCAGAAGCCTTGTGTTTTTTTCCCCCTGCTTTTATTTTCTTCCTGCCTCTCCGCCCATCAGCTGGTAGCAGCGGGGGGTTTGGGGGCCTCTGGGGGACCAGGATGGGGGCACTCAATATAGCAAGTGCTGTAAAACTACTGAAAATAATCAGAATTTATTTCAATGGAGGAAAGGAAAAAAAAGCAGGGTGGACTTAGATAAACTCCTGGTCGGGGGGAAGAGATTCACATAAACAACTCCAAGCTGCTAAACTGGACTTGAACACAGACTTTTAGCTACAGCTTCGAGCCCCGTGCACCAAATCATAACTTCATATTTTCATATTTTACCACCAGACTGGCTGTTAAAACCCAGAGCAGTGAATCAAAACGCACAACATTCAAATTGAAATCTCAGGTCAGGCTGTTTTTATTAGTTTCTGAAAGCTGATACTTGGAATATACACAGCGTGAATAGATATGGATGCAATTACATACACACACAATCTAATGCAATCCAGTGCACAAGGCAATGAATTAACTGTTGCCTGTGTCAGAGGTCTGTCTCCCTCTCCTCAAAGGCTTCACCCAGCAAAAGTCAAAGAAATCTGTGGCTTCTTCAAAGTGCAGTGTTATCAGGGTTCAGTGTTTTTTTTTTTTGCAGCGCTTTAATGATGAATCAATCAATTCATTCATCAATAAATCATCAAAACTGTGATCAAACAAAAAACGTCCACATCAAGTGCCGGTTGCAGCTTCTAAAGGATCTGAGCTCGTCCTCCTGTGCAGCACAAGCCCACGGGTCGTCTGTCAGCAGGTTATTATGAGCTCATAGTTAGGTTTTGTTGCTAGGTGACATCCAGCGGCCGTCGTAACGATGACAAAGAGAAAAGAGCAGTGACAAAGTCCTCGTCGGGACGAGGTCAGTGTGGACGGATGAGTCAACAAAACACGGGGACGTGACACTGGAAAGCGTTGTTCGATTCCCATTTGAAAGTAGCAGTTTATGGTGTTTCTATTATCCATGACCGTTCCACAGAGTTAACCACGTTGTTATTGTTGTAGCCATGACAACAGAGATCTTCTAATGTTGAGGAAGCGTTTATTTTAACCAAAATCACCATCTTTTCCTAAACCTAACCAACTATTTTTGGTGCCTAAACCTTACTAATTCATGACCATAATTATCATACCCATTGGCGACAAAGGTAGGTATGAATCTCCTCGTGCTGTCTGTGTATTTATTATTGCAACCATGGCAACCACAGTGCAGCCGCCGTTGGAGCTATTTCAGTCGACACTCCTGCGGGTCGTATCAGAGAAAAACCATCTATATGGTTGTTCAGGGGCGGCATGGTGATACAGTGTGCAGTGTCCCATGACAGCAAGTTCAAACCCCAGGGCCCGGTGACCTGTCCAGGATGAACCTCACCCAACTGGCTCCAGTCACCCCACAACTGTGCATGGGGGGGTCTGTGCTAGACCTACAGAGATAGACACTAGTTACAAGAGGAAAACAGCTCTTTTCAGAAATAGATAGAGCAGTGATTCTGGAGCAGAGCATTAGCAGTTAGCAGTGTAGCTTTGAACGCAGTAGTGTAATACAGTATATGTTCACTTTAGGCTGTTCGTCAGTAGATAAATGATACAACTCAAGACTGAAGTTCCCACATCTTCCCTGAGCTACAGCTACAACTACAGTCCAGCCAACCTCGGCCGACACTGGTTGAGGGTTGAGTAATCCCTGGACGTGGAGAGAAAAACAACCAACGGGGGTCGAGGTTCGAAACATGAAGTGCCTTGTTCTGAGGCGACAGTGCTAACCACTTGACCACCGTGACACCTGTGTCATACGTTGAAGATTACCATGGATGTCATTTTTGTGATTCCGAATGTGAAGGAGTCCCTGCACGCCACTCCTTCAGACCTCCATCTTCATGCTAAGCTCAGTACTCAAGGGTCTATCTCTTAAGGTTGTTGCATGTTATAGACATTTTACATCCTCTGAGGCAAATTTGCAATTTGAAGACCAATAAGATTAACTTTACTTGATTAGTGGAAAATACAGCCGGCATAATGTTCATGAACGAAACTTGACACTTGTTAATTCATCACATTGAAATTACCAAGTTGTGCAGACCTTGGACATGTGCATGACACCACAAACAGCTCTGTTTAACATTTAGGGAGCTGAACGTGAGGAAACTTTTGAGCGCCATGATTTCTTCGTTACGGAGCTGTGGATTTGCTTTTGGTGCCTCTTCAAGCAGAGCATCTGTTACACAACTACAACTATCACAACTAATTAACAACTAAAAAGCAACGACAACGTACAGAAAACTGCATCGCCCTTCATTCAGTTGTTTCTCATTAGTTTTCTGAAATATTAGATATTGAATATCTTACTGGGCAATAGTTGCTCCAACAGAACCCCCCCCCCCCCCCCCACACACCCCTCGCCGTCAGGTCCTTGGAGTTGGCATCTGACAAAGGTCAAGGAAGGGAAATGCTGAATGATGTCACGCTGCCTGGGGACCAAACACTATTTTCCTATGATGTGGATTATGTGTTAGGCGACACAATGTTTTCATGCTCATTGGAGGCGGCTCTTGAACACTCCATTTATGGAGGGTTGAGGAGCCCAACGGGTGACACAGAGACGAAGCCAAGACTCACTTTGTGCCGCATGACTGCTGATGGACTGTGGCCTTACAGCTTCATCCTCATGGAGAGGTATTTGAACAGAAAGTGGGTTTCTGTTATCACAGCTGCTGGATAATGAAAACAATGTTTTTGTAACCAGCCGTTGAGGGTTGTAGACATTTTTGTTTTCTGATAAAACTGGATATTTTGAGTTCCATAGTTGGATCTGTCTACAAGCTCGTACGACGCACGCAAAAATGCCACTGTAACAGAAACAAGACACACAACGCTGACCGCAAGAACATGAGGAAGTATCAAAATGTATTGCTGATAAGAAAGAACGTACGAGAGAGAGAGGTGACTGAGGTCATGTGGCGCGATAATGTGCAGATGGTGACCTTTATGAACAGAAACAAAGTCCCAGGATGAGACTGTGCTGCAAATATGGTGTTTAAGGTGAGAGGATGATAGACATCATGTTACAATGATACAAGATTAAAACATTAAACACAAGAAAAAGAGAACAATTGTAACTAAAATCTATTTATATTGTACATATACACATGAAAAGTGTCTGATAATTCTGGTCTGCTAGCTCCTCAGTATTGTTTTCTATTGATGTGGCAAATTGCTGTGTCGGGTTTGAGTGTTGGGAATAAACTAACTAACTTGATATCCCTTCGAGCAGGGAAATTTAAGGTTTACATCCCGACTTTTTACCCCTCTCAGGAAATGAGAGAAAAATGTGAAGGAAGAGAAGTAGAGAGCAAGTAAACAAAGAGGGACAGACAGATGGAAGGACATCAAAAAGGTGGAGAGTAGGCCGACTGCGGTCAAGAGCAAGTAGCACATCGACCCATCTGAAAAAGTCATCAGTCTCCGCAGCGTTCACATGACGGGGCAACAGTAGTAACAAGCGCGGGATGATGACATGTTTCATATGGATGTTTTCCACCGCAGAAAGCCAAGCGGACAAGTCACGTCACATCACAGGAACGAGCAGCATCTTCGCCAAATAAACCCAGATGACAGAGTTGTCCGAAAATCTTAAGCTCAACATTGCCAGTGGCGTCAGACTCCAATATGTCCATCATCTTTATTTTGTGACTAATAATGTCTGAAAGTGCTAGCCATTGTTTTATTTGCTTTTCTGATAACTTGCGGACCAGACCTTCAGGAGGTTTTTTTTTTTTTTTTACTGTGAGTCAAATTATCCACAGAAGTTAAAACTGGCAGAAACACTAAATAAACTGGTTTCTTGTTAACAATCAGATTCCCCGGAGTTGTCCACCCAACACAGGATGTCTCAGAGCCAAAACAATTCAGATAATGTAAGTACATGACTCAAAGTGAGAATAACTTCAGAACAAGTCTTATGTCATATATTTTACTATATATATATATATATATATATATATATTATATTATATATAATATATATATAATAATATATATAATAATGGAAGTCAGACAGATGCCAGTTTACTGTACTTATATTTACTCATAGGGAACTTTAATCCAATTAAACTAGAGTATTTATATTTACTCATAGGGCACTTTAATCCAAAGTGACTTACAATGAAGGGACATCAGTAAAGCTTCACTGCTATAGAAGGGCTGGTACTAAATACTACAACTATTTGTACTACAGCTAAATTCAAGGAGATCAAGTAAATAAGTGCATAGTAAGTGCCAGTTAGACATGTTAGGGTTTTAAGAGAGGAGATGCTATTGGAACAGATGAGTTTTGAAGAGCTTTTTAAGGATAGAGAGGGACGTCCTCGCTCTGAATTCAGGAGCTTGTTCCACCATCTGGGGACCACAGACCAGAACAGTCTGTTTGCAGGGATGGTGCCAGACGATATTTGTTGGCCAAGAGGCAACATAAGGCTGTATAAACATAAACTAAAGTGTGTAGACCCACATGTCACCCCAAAGGCAACATTAGTGCCTTTGTTCATTTTTATTTGAGTGGCCGTGGCCAGGTCGATGAGTGGCCCCACTCTGGATCATCCGTAGCATCGGCAGTCGGAAGCGAGAGATGACCACGGCCTGGGCGACGTCCCGAGTCAAGTGAGGCCAGATTCTTTGGCTCGACCCAGACACAGATACAACATGGTCAGAGAAGGATAACTGGAGGACAATTTAGCAAAGGGTTCAAACCAAATAAACGAACAGGTTTGTGCAGGTGTTTCGTCCAGCCTGATTATAATACAAAATGTGTTCAATAAAAAAATCACTGTATCTTTCTCTGGAAAGATACATTGGTAATAAATATTAGTATTATATAATTTTGAACCTGTGTCCAGGTTTATGTTTTGTTTTTATGCACAAATATAGAACAAAAATAAAAGTTTACTTTTTGTGAATGTCATGTTTTGGAGACAGGGTTGGCATGACTTGATCCCAAGTGAGAAAATATGTGGACCACATATCACTTACTGAGTACAAGAAATATAAAGATACATATTTCTGTCATTTGTAATCTACAGGACTATAACCATGTTCAGTAAATCCTAAATTCCAGGCTCCAGACAGGACGGCAGCCTCAGCCTCAAACCACATTCTCCGGCGTCACAACACATATTTCTAATTTACAACACTGCAAACTCTTAATGAACAGTGTTTGTCCCATCATAGGCATTTGCGGGACACTGATCGCGGGTGACAATGCAGGTCAGCTGGATTCGAACCAGAACTAATCACACGGGCATGTCGCATGTGACGTCAGAGGCTCGGAGTGACAGCGCTAACTGTTGCCTGCCGTGCTGATTACCATCCGATACCCTCCCAGACGGGTAGTCCGGTTATGGGCTTGATACGGCTGACAATTAAGGACCACACCATTGTTGGAGCAGTGTGAGAGGTTTGAAAGACGGAGCCTGACAGGCGGGGGGGGGACTCTGAGATTGGTATGAGCGGGGGCCGGGTGAGTCGGGGGAAGAAATGTTTATCTCATCAGTTCTCTGAGGTCACTATAGATGCAATAACCTGGTGTGGTGCAGGGTGGAGTGACAGGCAAGATGGTTGAGAATATACCTCTGGAAATAACAAGGAATGCAATTCTGCTTCAAATGAGTGAATTCCCAAAATGCAGTCAGTTTTGAAAGATAAACTGAGTTTCATCATTTCAAATTCTCAGAAGAAGGTGGAATCACATTGGAATGAAAATATGCTTCGGCTGGTTTTCTAGATGACATTTTAAAACTAGGCTGAGAAAGAAAACAAAAATTACATTTCTTCTTAGTTTTTGTATTTTGCCAGGTGCTTTCCTTTGAATTACACAAGGGGGGAAAAACTGATACTGTGACTGAGTTTGATTAATTGCATATAATCAAACTACAAATGCCTAATAAGCACATCAAAAGACAAACCTCTGGCAGTAAGGTATATACACAAAACGCTCTCATGCACTCACTGCCACTGAAGAAAACCAAACATTAAAGCTGCTGCGGTCAAAAACTTTATTTCAACAACGGATGAAATGACTGTGTGAAAGGAAAATGTCACTTATTGTGAAAAGCCTTAAAGTTAGCGAGTACACAGTTGTCACAGTGGAGCATTTAACCACTAAACCAGGAGTTGGTGTAAATCGGGGAGGATATTCAAAACGACATATTTTATACATATTGCTTTTACTTTGTATTCATATGCCACTGCATTACATAAACATACAGTAGGCCTAGATGTTCTCCATTAAATGGGTCAGCAGTCTGATGTGTATTTCTTTTAATTTTGGTATTTCATTTTTTCTTAATTTCCCAAAACTGAGACTTTTGTAGGTTAAATATCATTGAGACTGCATGTGGTAAGTGTATAATATTATTTATTTATTTAAAATGTAGGCGAACCCGCTAATAATTAGCCAGTGGTCCGTTTTTCCGCTGCCAGTCAAGTTTGCCTTTCTGTTCGGACTGAGGACACACACACGAATGCGAGGAGCAACACCATCGTATGTGGTTTCAGAGTCCGGCAAGTGGAGGACGAGGGAGCTGCTAGCCACCGTGCAATCTGACGAAAAGGGCCCATCTTGCCTCATCCCCAGGTTGTTGCTCCTGTAAAAAGTGTTGGCACCTCCACGAGAGGCACTCTGTTAGGAGATCGAGGGCTGCAGCTCCCTCTTTCGCTCAATGTGGCCATGGTGCTTCTGGTTCAACAGCACCAGCATTGTACAGGTGGCAGGTGTGTGTCCGCGCTCTGAGAGACGTTACAGCAGGAAAGAGGTGCAAAAGTTAGTGTGTTCACTCAGGTGTGTTTAGATGAATGCCAAACAATACCTGTGTTTACTGCAGAGTATTCTGATCTGGGTCTTTTTAGTGGGTGTTAGCAGGTTTTTTGACCAATGGAAAAGTGTCTCAAGAGGTGAGTGTGTGTGTGGGGGGAGGGGCATCATGAATATGAGAGTAATTGTTTCATGTTTCATTCAGTTTTTTTGACAGCTAACAAGTAAATTGATTGATTGATTGAAACTTGGGGTTAAACAATGGGGCAGCATAGTGGTTAGTGTCACCTCACAACAAGAAGGTTCTGGATTTGAACCTTGGTCTATAGGGTGTACCCCACCACAAACACACACACACACATACATTGTTAAGCAGTATAAATAAAGGATGGATGGAATAAAATCAGCAATGGTTCAAAGTGATGTCAGGATTGCTGCATGACATTAAATAAAATTTCAAAATAAAAGCTGATTAAAAAAACAAAATGGTAACAGCATTCACTGGTCACTCGTGAGTCTGTGCAAACTGCAGCCAACGCCCCCAGTTGGTTACAAAAACTAGAGAGAGAGACAAAGGTTTACATGAAAGTGGCCGACAGAGTGAATGTTTCCAGGGGGAAAAAAACAATTAATATTCTAAACTAATTCCTCTGCGAGTCTGCCCCCTCGTGAACCCATGGGTGGTCTTTTCAAATGCAAAATACTGCACAAAGACCAAAGAAGGTTTAGAGAAGACCAAGAGCCTGTGATAGAGACACAGAGAGAGGATAAACAGACAGATGGAGAGAGACAAAGAGAGGAAGAAAATATGCCGACTAATAACTCTGGAAAATGGAGGACAGTCAAAGCGTGCAAGCATAAACAGATAAATGAGTGAAAAACTATATGTGGAAAAGATTGTTGACAAGCACAAAGGAAAAGTTGATTGTGCTGTAAATGCTGGGGATTTCAGTTCTTCGAAGTGTGTGTGTGTGTGTGTGTGTGTGTGTGTGTGTGTGTGTGTGTGTGTGTGTGTGTGAAGAAACAAGAAAAAGCTGCATGTACACAGCAAGGTACTGTGGCTGTGTTGTGCTGGTTTTAATTCCTGCTCACAGGCAGTATACCCTAATGAAACAATGACTTTAATTGTATTTCTGGTGCCATCCAACAACACGGAAAAATGAAAAACACAACGTGAGCCCTGGTCTGAAAATCAACTCATTATGAAAAACAATGGAGAACCTCATTGTTTTTGCTAATTTAGCTCAAGGGCAAAAAATATGTACGAGTGGACTTTATGGCGCTCCAGGGCCACTTTTACTGCATGACTCTGGCCTATAATGTAGTCAAAACATGCCAGTGTGTAACTGCATGAGTTTGCTATGAACACACGGATAACACACATACATACAAATAAAACTATACACCTCCACGTCTCAAGGACTTTTACCCCCTTGTGAGTACATATGTGTATGAGTGTCCCTGTGTGCCCTCCCCATTTCCTCCCTTTTTGGACCCATTCCTGGCCTCTGTGTGTGTGTGTGTGTGTGTGTGTGTGTGTGTGTGTGTGTGTGTGTGCATGTGTGTGTGTGGTGACTGACCTCTCTTTACAAACCCCCAGGCCCTCCCAAAAAGCTACTTCTGATCACAGCGGAAACTGTACATCAATGTGGAAAAGCCAATCTGGAAGTTTTTACTACACTTCACACAGTTGGAGGCTGCAGCAGCGGGTCCCAGGTCGCCCCTGGAAACAGGCATCTGTGACTCATGAACAGCTACAAGTGGAAATCTGTGACTCTCTGGTGCAACCAGATGGTTTAATGTGGTCATATTTATTGTAAACGAATGTGTCCATTGTTGACAAGATTGGCAGTCTGCGTTCGACTCCACCTGGTTGGATGCAGTGGTGGAAGAAAAGGTCTAAGTAACAATAAAAATACTGATTCTCGTAGTCTCATCAATACAAAGCCCTGCATTAAAAATGTTCTTTATGTAAACATCATGCAGAATCACTCTGTTCATGGGTAGCCAACTTCTTGCACTACTGATTAGTAGAAGTTTAACAGAAAAACAGTGCATATCATATTTTCTGCATGTAAAGCCTTAAGTAACTGAAAGTACATTTCCCCCTGAAAAGGAGTTAAGTAGGACATTAAAGTAACTACTAAAGTAAAGGTGTTCACAGATGTTACCCAATAAAACCCAAATACAGAGAGAAGACTCACAGTGTGTGAGCTGTTGTTTTGAAGCCTCCAGTTTGTAATTTGTCCGTCGGCCATCTTGCTTTTTTTTTTTGATCTGGAAAAAACCATATTTGGAGAAGGTGGAGCTGATTGTGTGTCAGCCACACCTAATGCATTCCCTGCTTTAAACTTTACTGAGGGAATAAATCAAGTGAGAAGTAGGACCATTTTCCCATAGGCTTCAACACAACCAGATTTCTTGTGTAGCACTTTCCAGCGTCATTCAACTTTTCAAGATTTTTTATTTTACTCTTTCACATTCACCCACCATTTACCATCCACAATCTAGTGCTGCAGTGCTGTTACTGCCATTCCCAAGCTTTCTTGCCTTTGATAATGGCCCCTATAATCAAATGTTTTTACTATGTTTTCTTTTCATTCCTTTTCATGTTAGCATATTAGATCGGCCACACAGCTAAAGTTTAAGCCTCGTGGCTGTGATGCATCATCTTGAGTTTCTGCATCTCACATTTTTCTTCCACATAGTCCCAGCAAAAATACACAGGGAAAAGATCTGTCCGTGGTCATATTGGCATCATAAAACTTACACCTTTCATTATAGTCGCAATGTCTGGGCTGCATCTGTCACATTAAAAAAAATATTTTTTTAACCATTTTAGCAGCTGTGTGTGGAGACAGTGAAGGCCACATGTGGTTAAAGCTGAAACCAAATGTTTGAAGGAGGATAAATAAGGTCAATAAGGTTTATAATGAAAAGAAACCAAACACTGGATTATTGATTAGTCATGACGATCATCCAAGACAAAGTCAATGTAGACAAACAGGGTTTCTTTGGGAGTTGACACGCAACACAGGCAGCACGTCCTGGGCGTTATTGTGGAAAAAGCTACAGATCTTGAATCACCTACATCACGAACCATTTAGGCGCTGAATCATTAAGTCCCAACAATGTGTATCCCACAGTCTTGTCTGCAAAGTGACCCAGGTTTGACATCCACCCTAAGTAACAGCAATTTCACAACATATTTCTGCTACTGTTCAGGTTTAGTGAACTGCTGTGAGAGTTGTGCATTTATACAGTTTACAGTGTTTATGTGACTATTGTTCTGCAGTGACGATGAAAGAATAATGTTCCTTTTCTTACATTTATAACTTGCTTCCCTTCAGCCTTTACTTGTGAGATGTGAGGTTAACTGAGGATTCTGCTCCTGCTGCTTCACATCCACAAAGATACCAAACATACACATGTTTCACATCTGGAGTCTGCCAGGTAAAACGCTCTGTTCTTTCGTTATACACTGACTCACTGGTGTGGGGTTAAATTCTTTGCTCATAGGCTGATGACAGTATTTGCTGGGTACAATGGTAGTTTGAATTTTTTTTTTTTTTTTAGATTTATTTAGATTTTATATCTGTCTTGGATTCCAACCATCAACCTTCACTCAACCAAAAACCTGCTCCCTCCACACCCTGACTGGTCAGCTGCCTTAATGGGGGTCTTGAGTTTTCCACTAGGGGCCTTAAATGTTTCTTGTGGCTGGTGGATTGAGGAGGTTTACGAGCTTCTATGGGCCTTGATAACTGGCTGGGTCTGATAAATCCTTATTTCACAGCAGCAGAACATTTCACTGATGGGGAAATGAAAGTTACTGGTGCAGCAATGGAGCAGAAACAGGGAGTTGCTGATCTACACATGTAAAGACACACGAGCAACAACCTAAGTACTTTTTTGCCATTTTATGTTTGGTAAATAATATTGGAAGATGTAGAAAGTTGGAAATTATTACAGAAAATAATTAATTTATCAATTGTTTAGGAAATCTTTTAAATTAAAAAATGTATAGGCTGAACAATTATTTGATAATAATCAATGAAAATTGATATCCTAAGCAGGATATGAATCAGGCTACAAAGACACGTTTTATTGATTCCCAAGAACTTGATTCTGTCAAAGCTCAAAAATACAACAGAACCTGCATCAAAGCGAGCCAGTGTCACTTTTGTTAGGAAAAAGCTATAAGATTCTGGTCACACCAAACCAAAAAAGGCTCTAGGAGCAATAAAAAAAAGATCTTACTACTGAGCAAAACAGTATTTAATTTCTTATTAATTCTATTTTTAATTTCTAAGGGGAAGAATGTTTTATTTTTTTCAGAATCCTGACAAAGAACCAGGAAAGTACACATGCTTAAAAATCAAACACCAAAACGGAATTTGCTAAAGTAATTTAGTTCCGTAACTAAACCACAGCAGAACATGTTAAATCAGTAAAACCAGTAATGTATAGAAATGTATGAATTAGTGAATGTGTTCAGTGCAAATGAAGACAAATACACTGGGCAGGACAGCTTTCCAAAGGTTACCCCACAGCCCAGGTGAACCACTTCAGGCTGGTAACTCCCTGAAAAGGCAAGAGAAAGAACGAGTAAACGGGTCTGACAGAGGAAAACACAAGTGGTCAACACAAAAGTTTCGTTAAAGTCATTCACTGATGTTCCATCAAGACTGTACCAGCGATGAGACAGACAGGACCAGAAAGATATTCTGCAGACAGAAGCTGCTGGATTTATGTCAGATTCTCTGTTTACAGATGCTACTGCTGAAAGGATTTGAGGAATTTGTGAACTCTATCTAATATTGAAGGATTTGCTGTCACACAGTTTAGGGGCCATATCCTTCTATCCATTCAGTTGGCGCAACCAGACTGACCTATTTCAAAGGCCACTTCAGAGGTGGCCAACAAATGTGTCCTCCTTTTCCTGGGAAACGA
Source organism: Rachycentron canadum (assembly GCA_038496675.1). Lineage (NCBI taxonomy): Eukaryota > Metazoa > Chordata > Actinopteri > Carangiformes > Rachycentridae > Rachycentron > Rachycentron canadum. Next base: position 5,213,887 of record CM076668.1, on the reverse strand, counting down.
AGGCTCCAACAGGTGGATTCTTTGTGGCCCAACCTACCCCAAGAGTCACTGTGTGCTGTTAATGGAAACGGCAGCGAAGAACACAAAAGGGTAACAAGGATTACACTTTTAAATCTAAGTATTGGGGTTCATCTAATGGTACAACTGTTAAAACCAAGGGCCTTAAAACCTCAGCTTTTTGTGAAAAAGTGCTGTCAAGCTTGGTAGGCAACAGAAGTGGATGCAAAGCAAAAATCTCGACCAGACAAATCTCATTTTAATTCAGCTTTCGTGGTCTACAGCTGTCGCACCTTTTTTGACCGCGTCCTCTAGGGATAGGGATGCAGCTTATAACTTGCGAACCCAAAGGTTTCGTCTTGAGTTTCACACATACACGACTAGGGATTGTCTGTGAGATGTGTTTTCGCCAACTGGAGGTAGGTGAGAGTGGTGATTGGATAGAGAAATGATGGAACACGCCCACTCACCCACTTTAATGTCTGGTTGAACTGATTCGGACAGTTTTCTCATACAGCTCCTCCGGGGGTTCAGGGTTGAAGTTGTTCCTGTCTAAACACATTTTTGTCTTTTCACTCTATCTCTCTCTCCCTGACTCTGTCTCTCTCAGCTTTGTCCCTCCATATCTTCTTCTATCTGTGCTTGTCGGATTTCTACTCCCACTAATAATTTCCCTTTCCAGTCATAGCTCCTCAAAACACCCACTCACCTCACACACCCACCAACCCAATGTGTGAACCATCTTCCCTGCCAAGGAGCACACACACACAGACACACAGACACATACACAATACCAGCTCGCACACATACACAGAGCCACCACATGAAACGGCGGCTGTGCTGTAATAGATAGGCAGGGCTTTAGATGGTGACACCATGTATCCATCACTGGGGCTTATCTAAGGGCCGAGCTGGGAGGTTCGACACAACAAGGCCAGATGTAGAGGAGGCAGGGAGGGAGCTCATCCCTCTCTCTGCAAACCACCTAGTGAATTGCACTGCACGGGGAGTGGGGCGTGGAGAAGGAGTTGGAGGGAGAGAATAAAGGGAGGGGGAGAAAACCAGCTGTTCTGCACTAACAGATAAACACATTTGTGGGGGAAACTAAATGCTGAAAACGAATAGGTTTTCCAGCTGATTTCATCTTCTCTTTTTTTTGCATCAGGCTACTTTAAAAATATATATATATTTTTTTGGTAAACATGCATCTGTGTCTCATTTTCACATTGTGTATTTGTTTCACCTGTGCTACAGATTGGAAGAAGCACGAGTTCAATAAAGATGATACCAAACCTGGCAACCTCAACCGTGACAAAGACTTTCGGAGCAGTGCACCTGTTACCAAGGTCATTATTAGCATAATAATTTTAAGGCCAGTCTTATTTGTTAGCCTGATATTAAGTGCAAATTCATGACTATCTTGAGCTGTGCATGTTTAGCTTGTTAGCCAACCAACAAAGACCTAACCTGCTAACCCATGGAAGCAGGTGTCATGTATTTATGTCACTGTTTCACTTGATGACTCTGCTAATGCTACAACATGTTAAGGCTAACATTCTTTCGCCTTTTATCAAGCACAAATTCATAACTATCATGTTTTGTACATTATAATTTTGGGCTGGTTGTTATTTGTTGTTTGCTCATGTTTAGCTAGTTAGACGCCTGATATAGACCTAGCCTCCTAACCCATGAAAGCAGGTGTGCAGTAGCAATGTTTCACTGCATGACCCTGCTACTGCTAATGGAGGGTTTGTTGAGTCGCCTTGACCCTGGGGCTTGCAGCCTGGGAAATCTTCCCAACAGCTGTGACTTATGATGTGTTCTCTCTGTTTGAACTTTGTCTTTTTGAGCTTTTTCACATTTATTTTAAAACATTTTTCCATATCCCTATGGCTGAACCAAATTTACATTTAAGCTAGGAGTTGAAAAATAGCAACATTACAGTGGCTCATGGTCCTTTTACATATTTAAGCCCCATGATGCTGTGCATTAAAATGGGATAGGTTCTTACCCAAGAAATAGTTTGACACATAATTACATAAAATCACTAATTGACGCTTTTAGATTTCTGTTTATGTGCATGGTTAGATTAACAAGATAGAGTATTCAGTGTTAGAGGTATAGGTAAGCATTCAGTCGCTTCCATCTTTGGACAGAGCAAGGCTACCTGTTCCCCTTACTACAGCCATCATGCTAAGCTAGGTCTGAAATGAACTGACTCCAGTTCTATGCTCATAGCAAAAACAGAAAAGAGATCTGAGACTGTAGAAAGCAAAACGCTTATTTCCAAAATGTTGAGGGATTTTTGTAAATTGGAGGTTTTCTCTGCCGCTGAATGTGGTATCTTGCCAGGAGCTGGTGGTGGTGATTGTTACTTGACAGGAGCTTCAGCCTTTGTTGTCTTTAAACTATATATAATATAATAATAAAGAAGTTATAATACGCTCTCTGAGCAGCGCTACGTCTTCAGGGGCAGATTTGAGGCTACAGTGATTTTCTATCAGGTGGTAATGAAACCAATCGGGGCTAGCTGGTTAGCATGCTAAGTTCAGTAGCAGAACTTCAGTCTAATAGAAACAAGAGTTAACACTGGCAATGCTTTCTTGGACACAACTCTTGGTGAGTAGAGGAATACAGTTTGAAGCTGCTAAGTAAACAGCTGTTGGTAATGCTATTGTTTATGCTATGCTATGTAGCTATAGCAGACATCAGGTAGATTCGAAGAAACACTGTAGGCTTCATCTGGAGCTGTGTTTGGGCTCTGCACCAACTACTGAAGGATATACAGTATCTGGTTCTTTAGCTGCTAAATGCTTCACTATGTTCACAGGGGAACTGGGGACAAGGATAATAATTCTCTGAGGGGTTTGTCACTAAAAGTGTCCCTTCTCACGTAACATGTAGTCATTTGACTCATTGTTAACATAAAAATATTGTTTATCGCAGCTTTAAGAAATCACAGATGGTAAGTTGGGAAGAGCAAGGAATAGCAAGGAGAGAAGGAGATTGTGTGTTTCTTTTTTTTTTTTTTCCTCTCTAAATGTTTTCATGCACTTAGGACGTGCAGGTCTGTTGGATAGAGAGATAACCTCTATGATGTCATTACCAGTATCTGGCAACACTCAGTGGTTTTCTGTCACACACACATTCAAACCCCACATCTTTATCTCACCCCGGCCCTTCAAAAAGCAGCTTATCGCTAATCACAAAGTCGTGATTTACAGCAGCGAATCACTATGCAGAGCTCACACACAGGTTTTATGAGTGACTAAACACATGTTGGGGAGACATGTAATACTGGGAACACGGCCAGGTCATCTGCAGAAAACATTCTTGTATGTAGATCATATAAATAAAAGTTGTTGCTAAGTTGACATTAAGCCTGACTGTCGCAGACAATTGATTTTGTTGGAGGAAGACAGGAGCAGTAAGCAAAGCAATCAATTCAGAGTCATTCATGTCCCGGGGACTATATCCTTCAATAAATCACTGGATTATCTTCAGATGTTGTTTCAGTTTTAACTGTGGAGATTTACTTTTTTTTTTTTCATTTGCTACAGGAAGTGTATTTCAAAAGAGAAGATCCTAAAAGCGAAGCATGCGATCTCACAAGCATTTGCAGCATAATAAGTATAATGGCCCCTTTCACACATAAATTATAGGTCCTTCTAGTTAATATATAACTTATCTTGTATAACAAGGTCAGAAAGTGTCTGTTTTCAGGATTTCAGAGGCTCCTCTCTCTTAGTTTTGACAAATTACAACGGTATAGTTGCTCTTATCAGGACCTCATGTAAATCCCATCAGATTTTCACTAGGTCGAGAAAACAGCTGAGTTGGTGTGTATGGCCTTTTAATATATAACAAAGAATCATGCTTTACTAGTATCTGGTTTTTAGAGAAAGTGGAGCAGAGTGAGTACAATGTTTGCAAATAGTGTGAGCTTAGTAAATGTGGCCAAATGTTTCATTCTCTGCCGATGTCACCTACTATTATTTGCACAGTCCTCCCTTGAATGCAAATGCAGCTAGAGACCATCTTGTGATTGGATGGCACCAGCCACGGCGCCTGAAAACACCTTGATGCTCTGGCCCAAGATTACTCAGTTCTCATGTCTTGGTTCACCCTCAACTACTCTGTCTTGATTTTCAGTTGAACTACACACTTACAAAAACGTGCCAAACCCGCCTCTGCGGTATTTCTATCTACATTAGGTGTCTCCAGGACCATATTTTGCCAAGATGAGCACACACACTCAAAGACACATGGACTCGCAAAGTAAAAACAATACCATACACACTGCCCTGGTTAGTATCAAGGAGTTTGAGACATCAGTGACATTCACACAAACGACAAGCAAAGTGCAAATCTTGTTTGATACATTGTGAAATTCAGTATAAAGGTTGGAAGAGGACAGTCTGTCCAGTTACAGCCTTATTTGTGAAGATTTGATGGAACAAATGGACGCTCAATGCAGACACATCACAGCCAATGCACAGTTTAACAGTTCATTGCTTAGTTTGTGAATGTTACTGCAGACGAGTGTGACCGGTCGGAGATGACAGCACACTGACGGGTAAGCGGAGTTCAACAAAGACCAGGCCAGACGCAGCAGGATCAGAGTCTTTTGCCACAGAGAGGTTGAAAACGAAGCTGCAAATGCTGGAGAAGGAGACGACACCGAACACATGACCAGATGGGGGCGATAAAACAGAACAGGGAAGGGGAAGACACAGGGGGAAACAAGGGATAAGTCCTCTTCAGCCACTGTTTTTCAAGGTCCTCACTCAACAACCTTTAAACTTCTGAGTATATATCTTTTTCAGATATTTTATTCTTTTTTACTCTTCTCTCCCCTTACTTTGTCTTTTTTTCCTACTGTGCCTTTCATTTCTTATCTTATTCATGAAGTTGAATAAAAGTTAAGTGAAAACAACAAGGAAGGGACACTGGAGGAATTGAGGGATAAGACAGGAAATCTGGAACTCTACACTAACAAAACAAAAATGACTTGATAATAATTTACATCCACGTAAAACAGCGTTGTTTAGCAATGTGGCCTTGTCTGCGTGAGAGGTCGTGTCACAAGAGTACGAGAGGTCATGTGAGAGATTTAAGGTAAGTATGGGAATTTCAAGAATATAAGTGGTTAGAAACATGGACCTGGATCCTGTTATTCATTTGAACCTTTCTGCCTGTTAAATGTAGATGTGCTTAAAACACCAGTGAAAGACCAAGCTAAGATAAACTGATGACATCACCAGGGTGATTTTAACTGGATGAGTCGTTCTCTCCTGAACTTGATACATGGCCCTTTAATTTCAGGAACTTGAAGGAAATTCAAGAAACGGCTGAACAGCTGATAGAAACAACCATGAGTAACCTTTTCTAGATAAGCTGAGGTCATGTTTTTCACCGTTTTCTCCAACAGCTCGTGTCGCAATGCTGGATGTTGTTTTATTCACAATCCAGACAACTGATGGTTTTTGTTTTGTTTTTTTTTTATCTGGACAGAGGACCAGAACAAGTACAGTGTGTGATTTCTAAAGTTAGTTCAGAGAAAACGTATCATCGCAACTTTCCATCATGGTAATTGATAGGCGGTCTGGGGGAAAAGGAGCATTCCTGTAGCCTGAGTCCCATGTCTCATTTTCACTAATAGGACATCACAATGAGGAGATTCTGGCTTGGAGAAAAGAAGGAGCGTGTATCGGAGATCAGCCAGGGAATGCAGCTCGGCAGACACAACAACCCAGAGTGGAAGTGAAGAGGGAGAGGGAGGAGGAGTGGGATGTAAGAGAGGGATGGGGGATAAAAGAGAAAGAAGAGAGTAAAGAGGAAGAGGTGGAATGAGAATAATAAGAACGAGGGATGGATGTTTCGCCAAAGTAGTGGGGTCTGTTTTTTTGTTTTACACAGACAGATGAGGTCCTGGAGCTGTGAAATTCAAGTCGTGGAGTGGGAGAGGTGGGACCAACACACACACACACACACATACACACACGCACACACTCATAAGTGTTTATGCTAGCAGATGCTACAGACATACCTGATTGAAAGACCATTCTGCAGAAGTCTTTCATCATATTGCATCATCTCATAATATTACAAAGCTTGGTAATGTGAGGCTCTACGATGGAAATAATAGTAATAGCAGTCTGGCCTGAGGGAGCTATGTTTGCAGTAGAAGCAAAAAATGTGACTTGGGGGATTTTAATGATGATATTACTCTCAAACTTTTGAAACATGTTGCAATCTTCCCAAAGAAAATGTGGTTTGTTGCTGCTACAGCTGCTGCTCACACTTAAAAAAAAAAAAAAAAAAGCACTGAAGCCAGCCAATGTAGGCTTGACTTTAAAGGTACAAGTTAGTCCTGACACGTGAAAAATAAGAGTAAAAGTCACTTTACAGTTTTGTTGTGCAGGTTGTAATAATGAACAGAGCAGGAATGGGACCAGGTGAGGAGGAGGGGGATCCAGGGCCAGGACCGGGAACAGGTTAGTACTGGAGGGAGCCAGGACCAGAGCTGGGGCGACGGAGGATACAGGTAAGTGTGGATGATCCGAGGCACAGCAGATTGAGGCAGACATCAAACTGACAAAGTAGCAAGAGGTTCAACAACTAACTGATGAAGCCTGACGGACAAGATGGTGCCTGTGGGGGACAGTTCAGGGCTCTCAGTCCTCTTCAGCCCGTTTTCCAAGATCAATCACTCATCAATCTTTAAACTTCTGAGTGCATATACACCTTTCTTTTTTAAATACTTTTTCTTGCTTTCTCCCTTCCCCTTAAAACAGAATACATCAATAAATTGCTGGTGTGATACAATAAAATGAGTCAAACCTTTAAAATATGTTATGTTTGGTGCTGTGTCAGTATCTCAGTGAGATAGACAGGGGGGTGCTACACTGGTATCTGGGTGGGTTACCCCCCTCTATGGCTGATTGCCAGGGTTGTTTTCAGGATGAACTATTTTCCAAAGACAATAAATCTTTCTTGTCGTGTCATCAGACTGGACAGTTGGTGGACGTGCTGGTTGTTTGTGTATCTTGGTCGCCTGAGGCACATTTTTATGGTGAGATTTTGGGACGCGGGAGGGTCTGGGAGTTGTGCTCCCTCTACGTTACACCAGACAGGCACTGCATATTCAGACAGTGGTCTGATGTAAGACTGAAACCAGCCCAGCGGCAGTTTGAGGGTTTGCTCCTCGTCGTCTTCTGCACAGCACCTCCAGCTGGTAATGGAGAGGCTGAGATCAAGTGAAGGAGGAGGTGGCAATCGCTGTAGATGATAAGCAGTTGAGTCAGTAGAATGTGGGTCAGCCACAACGAGCCGGAGAGCGCACACCAACACAACCACAACTGAACACTCAACAGCAGGGAGAAACACCAGAGAAACCGGGGGAAAAGACAATGGTGCTGCAGATCCTGTACAGTCTTACCTGATTGAACTTTGACCAGTTCATTATTTCAGCAGAAGGCGGATGCATTTCAATGCTAAATGTAAACTAGGCCTCGTCCTGCACATCCTGACTTCCTTTCATCAGTTTTGTCGTATCGCTGCCTCCTTCTGGATCTAATCCCAATGAGATGCCTAGCTGCTCTGAGAAAAAACAATTGGTCCGAAATTTAAAAAAAAATCTATCATCATTTCCTTTTTTACTTTGTGACCTACTGTTTGTTTGTTTTTTTCATGGCATTGATCACAATGACCCATCAGCATCAGACAGCAAGGTACATCTGACCCATACTTGGGCCACATGCTTGTGCTTCTTTTGTCCCAGTATATTTCCCAGCTCCACGGCACAAGTCCAGCCCATAAACAGCATGATGGTCAAAAACAACCTCCACAGTCTTCTGACTGTCGGTCAATGTTGAAAGATAACAGCTGGACTTTAACCAGGTGTGGAAGCATCTAGGCCGGACTCGGGCAGTGGAACCGGGGTGTGTACTGAGGCGGAAGTTAAATTTTTATTTTATTTTTTTTTTTAATGCATGTCTGATTTTTTAGTACCTTTCTGTCATGTGTTCCCCTAATTCTCAGAATAAAGCTGTGCTTAATTTTGTTGCACTGTCTCAATACTGTTGCTGCTTTTTTTTTTTTTTTTTTTTAAAGTCACACTTTTCTTTATCGGCTGTAGAGCCGTTTAATTTGCTTTTCTCAAGAATATCTGAATGTGCTGGGACCTACGTGAGCTCCGTGGCCTCAATTCCTTGACTCACTGTTACTGAGTTAGTGAGTAAGATTTTGTGGTGCAGCTCCAGATGATTGCTGGACGCACCCGTGAGTGCCAATGATAAATGACTTGAGCTCATTCTAGTGCCACCAACGTGACACAGCTCATCAGTGTTTCCTTTTAAGTATCTGTAGAATCTGTTGTGATCATCACTATATACTCATTACTGAACATATGCACAGTATGTGTATATCCAAAGTGCGCTGACATACTATACTATCCTTGACATGTTGAAAGGGTTAAAGGTTATCACTCAGTTGTGACTTGGAAAGCTGGGTTTTAAAAGTTTCCCGTACTTTCCGACTTCATATGTAGAACAATCATGCAAACCTTCACTCAGGAAATTCATTTTTCCACTGCACCGTATCCGACAGCACGTGACTGCGAGGATACATTCTGTACTAACGGCCTCTCATGCTGATGCCCCCACTTCCCTGCTCAATCATCCATGTTTCCATTGTTGATTTCAGTTTCTCTTACATCTTCCTGTATTTTCTCGGGAGTTATTATGTATTATATTTTGACGTTGCTGCCAGATGCAAATTGCTCAAGAGAGATGATGAAGAATTAGAGTCTAGACTAAGCCTTTAAAGAGGATGTGCTTTACTGTGATTGTGGGCACAAATGAAATAAGAGCTCAAAGAGATGGCATGTGTGCTGAGTAAGGCTGAATTAGGAAGAATGAGCTACTTTGTGGAAGTTATGGCCAAATGTATTTGCAGCAAACAATACTTATTGCTATACTTAATGTTGTTCATGGAAATATGGCTTCACAAGCACAGCTCATTATAACTGAACTTAAGCCAAAAGCTGGTCTCTTTTTAATTTCCAAAGCAACTATCTGCACATTTCTCCCCTGACTGCCTCACACATGAAATAAAACATTTGTTGGGTTCATATTCTACACAGCAAATGTATCAGGTTTAGAAATTACCTGACGACATGAATCAATACATGTGGCTTTACCCACCCCCAGGTCCTCTTTCACTGATTTAGGAATATGAATTAGCAGGCCTTGAGGCTGAAAAAAAAAGTTGTGAGGGGTTGTGTTTGTGCAGGTGTGTTGTTCTAGGTAGGGGTGAGACATGCAATATGGTCTAGGAAATCCAGTTTGAATAACAGTAATTTGTGATGAAAGACTTTGTTGATCAGCTATATGGCTTTCACTTCAAAAGGGTATCGAGAGAGTGAGCTGCCTTTTGCATAGTTTGGTAAAAGGTTGAGCCAAATTCTGCTTTTTCTGCACAACCCATCTTTATGTGTTCATTTTTTGGATCTGCTCTACATCTCAGATGTAGCCCCAGGTGCTCAGCGATGGAGGAAGTGTTGAGCCTCTTTACTCACACCAATCAGCCATAACATTATGACCAGTGACAGGTCACAATCAATCACATTGATTATCTTGTTACAATGGCACCTGTCAGTAGGTGAAATACATCACGCAGCAAGTGCAACAACATTTAGTCCTGAAGTTGATGTGTTGAAGCAGGAAAAATGGTCAAGTGTGAGGATGTGAGCCACTTTGACAAGGACCAAACTGTGATGTGATGACTGAGTCAGAGCATCTCCAACACTGCAGCTCTGTGGGATGTTCCAGGCTGCAATGGTCATGGCCGACCAGAAGTGGTCCAAGAAAGGAAAACCCTCAGGGTCACGAGCGGCCAATGCTCATTGATGCATGTAAGGAGTGAAGGCTGGACCGTGTGGTCTGATCCAACAGAAACTAAAAAAAATCAGTGCTGGTTCAGAGCATCACAGTTTGTTGGGAACGAGGCTGTGTATCTGCAGACTGGTCAGGGTCCTTGGGTGGTGCCATTCATTTGGATGTTACTTTGACACGTACCACCTACCCAAACCTTGTTGCAGGCCAAGTCCACCCCTTCATTCCCTGCAAATTCCCCAGATCTCAGTCCAATCCAGCATCTGTGGGATGAGCTGGACCAACAAGTCTGATCCATGGAGGCTCCAGCTCACAACTTCAGGACTTAAAGGATCTGCTGCTAATGTCTTGGTCCAGATACCACAGCTCAGCTTCAGAGGTCTAGAGGAGTCCAGGCCTCCACAGCTCACGTCTGTCTTGGCGGCAATGGGGGGGACCTAGACCGTATTATGAAGGTAGTCATAATGTTGTCGCTGTGCTCAATATAAATAGGAATACATCTTTCCCATTTACTACTAAATTTGTGCGTTCACCAAACTGTGCAGCTGCTCAGGTGGAGCAGCGCAGCGCAATCTCAATTACTAACAGCAGAAGCCTGCGGTTGCCCTGGGATGCTCTCGGGTGTAAATGTGTGAAAAATGTGTGAGTGTGAAGCAGGAAAAAGAACAAGCCTGCTGAGCGAATCTTTGCTGAATAAATAATATTTAATCAAGTCAAATAAAGCTCAGTAGGAAGACTAGTGTGGCCAAACAGATCACTTGGCTGGAGCTCAGGCTTGCATAAGAAAATTCAACAACGACCTTGACGTTAACTGTTTCTTTCCCTTTTTCCCTGCAGTCAGATCATCTCTCCTTGTGACTGGCACTCCCTTTTCCTGCATATGTTTGGAATTATTTCACCGATGCTCACAAGAGTCAAGCTTTGTTGGACAGATGTGGGATACTTGCATGAAGAGCGGAGTTGTTGATGTCTTGTTATCGCCTTTCACGCAATTCTTTTTTTTTTTTTTCCTTTTAACAGCAGCAACAGTTCCAACTAATTTGACCGACCAGGGACCGACCAGAACATTTGGCCACGAGACCTGCAGGCAGGCGATCCTGGAGGTTTTTAGAAAAACATTATCACTCAGTGGCCGTGGACCTGACAGGAAGAGAAGGAGAGAGAGGCTGAGGGATTGAGGACTAATGAAAGCACTGCTGGGGAGATGATGCTGCCCTTGAGGAGCACCGAACCCCTGTGTGGGAGTTGGGTGGAGGAGGCAGGGCTGAGGCTCATTGCTCATACAGAAGCAATCTTATCTCATTGTCATTAATCGCATCCTGCTGCTCACAGCAAATGTGAACATCCCCCCTCCCTTTCTCTTTTTCATCCCAGAAGCCATATCCTGGTTTTAGTACAAAACAAAGTAAGAAATTCATAAAAACACAGATAAAAAGATGTATCATATCAGAAGTATCTACATTTTGGACATGTAGTTTCTTCTTTTTTTATGATATTGGCAATTATTGGCAAAAAAAACTGTTAGGTTCCTTGGGGGTTCCTCGGTGCCTCAGCAAAAAGGGGTAATCATTTATTTTCACCACAACTTCAACCATAAGTAACACAATGACAGAATGCCTGACTATTATGGTTGTCTGTCTTTCTGTAAGAAAACAAAAATCTTATCAGATGAGGTCTTATTTGGGACAGTTTAGATGTGAAAAACTTTGAGAACCAGTGGTGAAACTGACTCTAGTCTAAACAAAGTAGAGTCTACACAAAGAGAGAGTGAACAGATAGTGAGACATACAAAACAAACATGCTACTTTTATGTAAATTCAGTTACTCCTTGACTAAACACACAGCCATCCTGGGCTCCTAGCCGCCTTTCACTGGTTTCGGATTTCATTTTCAGATTTTACTGCTTGCATGTCAGACGCCTGCTTATTTCTGTGATATGTTAAGTCCCTCATAACTTGTTTATGTTGTTTGTTGGCTTGCAATTGGCAGTGGCTGACACAGCGTTAGTGGTTGTGCTAATGATAACTTTGGTTCTGTACTCAGCCACACTGACTAGCAGATGTACCAGAACAGCAAGTGTTGTTATTTGTTCATGTTTTGTGTTAGCTTGTAACTGGCAGCGGCTGACACTGTGAGAGTGGTCGTGCTAATGCAAACCCTGGTTCTTTAACAACAAGGTTTTGGCTGCCCCCTGTTCCCGCAATTTGACAACTTTGGATCCTTAGGACGTATGACATATGAATTCCTTGCTGTCTTAATCCAGTTTCATGAGATTTGCATTATATAAAACACACCATATGGACACATTAACAAGGTTAAAATCTAGATTTTCATGGGAGGGGGTCTTTAAATTTACAATTTTTCTTGTGTGTCATTAAAACATCAGGAAATAACAAACATTTAAGGCTGAGTTTACATTTACATTCACTCACTCGGCAGACGCTTTTATCCAATTGACTTTCAGTGGAGGGACATCAGCAAAGCTTCAAGGAAATTTAAAGGGAAATTTCTTGCTGTTGCTAAACAGGAAACAGGCATACATCCTCAAACTAGTGTTGATGAATGCTGATAGAGCCAGAGCGCATTAACTTTGTGACAAGCATTATGGGAAATGCACTGGAAGATGCAGGATTTTATTCATCTGGGTGATGGTTTTATTCATTCATCACACCTGACGTCATGACCTGCAGATAGATCTGCATGCATATGACTGAGGATAGTAACTCATAGCGTGAGCTAGAAACATGTCAGCTGTCAAAACACCACCCACTCACCCAGAGAGCGTTCAGGATATGCAGACAAGGTATGGAGATGAGAGAAGGAGGGGGAGGAGGAGTGCAAAGGGATTCTGGGATGCACAGACCTTCCACCCTCCTCTGGCCTCCTCTCCAACCTCCTCCTCATCCCCTTTTCTCCCTTCCTCAGTCAGGAAACCCCCAGTGGTTTTGAATGGAAACCAGATCTCTCATCTCTCGTGTGCATGTTGTGCTGGGATGTCCCGGCCTCATTACCCTGCTCATTATACTCCCCTTTTATTCCCTAACATAAATACTAGCTCCCCCATGTCTTTGTGTGTCTCTCCCCTTCCATCTTTTTCTCTGTCTCTCACTCATGCTTTCTGTTTCCCCATCTCTCTCTCTCTTTCTCTGTCGCTGTTTCTGTCTCTCAAACCGCCTCCACCTCCTCCCCTTAGATCCCCAGTTGACCATTAGAGGGCCAATGATGTAATCAACTGCTCATTAGTCATTGTGATTGACAGCTGGCATTGTGAGTGTGTGTGTGTGTGTGTGTGTGTGTGTGTGTGTGTGTGTGTGTGTGTGTGTGTACACAGGGCACACTGGTGGGTCAACCCGTCAATGCTGGGCAAACTCGTGATTTAATTTCAAAACAGAGTGAGAGACAGGGGAGGATGTAAGAGAACCAGATGCATACGTAGGTGTGTGTGTGGTTGTGTGCGTGGCTGTGCAGCAGACGCTGTCCGATCAGCAGAGGCCTGTCAAAAAGTGTCTTTGATGGTTCACACACAAGTTCAAGGTTCAAGGTCAACCTGAGTTTTTTGTTCCATCCAAAGAAAAATGAGAAAATCATATGCATATGACATAACGTGCTCTTACCTGCATAACGTAGTTTTAATCATCGAACGTTGGGTGATCAGAAAAGTCGGATCCATCTTTAGCCACATATCCTGCACTGTCTGTAGAGTGCCCCAACACTCTTGTGATCGGATCTCTCTTCCCCTGCAAATAACACACACACACATACACACACACAAACACACACACACAGGGGAGGAGGAAACACAATCTATCAGGGAGAAAAACAGGAAAACACAAGGGAAGGTGAAAAGACTCCCATTCTGAGTCGTGACGTGAGGATTAATCCACGTTCTGTGTTCTGCTGAGTATCTGGAGCAGTGCTGTTAGTGTTTGTGGTAATGAAGGAACATGTCACCCAGGGCAACAGTGTGGCTCACTGGCTTGTTTTTAATAGTTTCTGGATGACAGTGGAGCTGTGAGGCACGGAGAAATAAGAAATATCAACCTAGAAACCCAGGTTGATATTTACCCAGGTCACAACGCCCAGCAACATGTTGATGTCACAACCCATGGGCAATACTACACTGTTGCTACATTATTACCTGAATACACAGAAGTTAAAGGTCAAAGATGGACCACACCTCTTCATTTTGGTCCCATCTACACAGCCGCAAAGTTTGTGACTTGTTTGCCCACAGACAGAAAGAGATAAAAACACTGGTCAAAGTACTCAAACCCTCCTCTGGGATAGTTCCCACTGCAGTAGGTGACACACAGAGACTCACCAGGTGGTCCTTGAGGGAGGAAGGATCACTGGATATCTAATATAATGCTATTTTATAGTTTAGATTTTTTTAAATAAACCATCTGAATCGTGTATCACTGTGCTTTGCACCTGTTGCAACTTGATTTGATTATAAAGCTCAATAACAACACTGAACTCCACCCTGTTAATCGCCCAGGCAGAGGAGACAGATGGCAGGTGCAGCGTCCTGGATGAAGTGACCTCAGTTCAGGATCCTGTCAGACAGGCCGACGTCCTGTCTCGCTCCTGATGTTCTTCTCCGTACAAACACTGCAACAGCAACAACACGCGGCTTCATAACGTGTCAGCTCGAGCAGCAGTCATTAATCACAACAGCCTTCCTCCTGTCTCCTTCTCACTAAGACGGGCCCCTTGTTATGTCACATTACACTAGTGGCCATTGTAGCTGTCACTCCTAATGCGTTTATCCTGCACCTGCCAAACTGGGCAGACAGGAAAACACTGGCAAAGGTCACTCAGGCTACAGTCTGTCTCCTAAACGCGTCTGTATTTCAAAAACATTAGCATTAAACTTATATACACTTTTGTGCCACGACTAAATTGTGAAAATGACATGCTGGTGTATTCCTGCAGTGTGGCCTTCGCTCGAACAATTAAGATTTGACAGATGGATAATAATACAGAGATTGAAGGACAGAGTGTGAAAGTAATGGACAGAGGAGTGGCAGGGAAAGATGGATGAGGACAGTGAGGGATGGACAGATGAAGGGAGGAGAAGAGGGAGGCGTGACATTGATTAATGTCCCTCTTAGTGTGCGCATGTGTGTCTGATGTATTGTTGTGATGGTCACAAGCTTCTTGGGGCTTTTATTAAACCTTTCAATATTAAGCAATGCAATGTTAGCATGACTATAAACAGCAATATTAAAGGTCCTCCCAAGATATATTTTAAACTATGTAAAAAAAAAAAAAACTCTACTATGATAAATATTTTGACGAAAACGATTTCTATGCATTTCTATGCAAAGTAAATTTAAAAAAAATTAAATCTTCCTCATTGAGAAACATGGATCAGGCCTTGAGCCCCACCCACCACTGTTTGCTCCAGGTTGACAGGTAAATGATCAGAGACTCAAAGGAAACACTGTCAGAGACCAGTAGATGTATCAGAACAGTTAGTGTAGTTAGCATCTTTTATTTGTTTATGTTTTCTGTTAGCTTGTAACTGGCAGTGGCTGACACAGTGCTAGTGGTTGAGCTAATGCTACCTCTTGCTCTCTCTACTCTCTGTTTCAGG
This sequence comes from Rachycentron canadum, assembly GCA_038496675.1. Taxonomy (NCBI): domain Eukaryota; kingdom Metazoa; phylum Chordata; class Actinopteri; order Carangiformes; family Rachycentridae; genus Rachycentron; species Rachycentron canadum. The sequence continues at coordinate 5,198,395 of CM076668.1, read as the reverse complement.
TCTATTTAGCCCCGCCCCCATCCGCACAAGCTGACAGGATTGGTTCCTTAAGTTTGTGACGTATGAATCCCTGATTATCTGAAGAGATCGTTGGTTCATTGTAGTTTAAGGTGGAAACACTCAGTCATGGTGTTGACTGATTATTTCACTCATCATATCATTATTCTATGAAAACAACAACATATTGAGGTTAGGTTTAGGTTAAGAAGGGACACAAGGTTAAAAATATGATTTTCATCAGGGGAGGTCTCGAAGGGACTGTATGAAAATTATTAGGTATGAAGTTGGGGGGTTGGTGGTGTGGGACAGAAGAGGTGTTGTGTACTTTTTAATTATGAAAGAATTTTTCCTTCTGGATCATCATAGAGTACAGATTATTTTTCCAAACTACTTCCAAACTTGTGTTTACATGCTTAAGCAATAAAAGCTTTTTCCACTCACCTTTACAAACTCACAACATGAAAATGAGTCATTTTCTGTGATGTCATGAAACATGAAACATCACCAAGCAGTGAAGTTTCACAGCACAGAGAAACTCCTGAAGGCCGTGACCTCTGCCCTGAAGACTTCCTGTCATTAGCCAACCAGATGATAACATCCTGGTGACATCACCGCTCATCCGTCATTTGACTGCAGTGATTGCAAGGCCACTAAAAGTGATTGGTGATTGTGGTAGGATGCCTGATTATGGTAAGCACTCTGGCAATTGTGTACCAATTGTGTGTGTGTGTGTGTGTTTGTGGTTGTGTGCATAAAGTTGACAAATGAAGCTCCACTCATTCAGCTGCAGAGATGCGTTCACATTAAAACCTGATTACTGTTCAACCTGCTGACCCTGACCATGAACCCTGACAACTGCATGGCTGACTCTTCCTTTTCCTTCTCTTCTGCTTTTCTGTGTCATCCCATCTCTCTCTTCCTTTCTTCTGCCTCACTTCTTCTTCCTTTTTGTTTCTTTCATTTAGTTACATACATTACCTATTACCTATGTTTGAAAGCCAGCATGGTCACGATCACCAGTTTAAGAGAAACTCATGACACCTCAAATGCTGTGGACGTTGGGTAAGAATATCCAACTGTGCAGACACACAGTGCTCACCATAGTTGCACTTAATTATAGTATTTGGTTGTGTTGGGGGGTATAAAATGGCCCCCTCTGGTCTGAGTTTCAAGTAAATATTAGTTTGGCTATCATTTCTTTCCATTTTTTTTTTTTTTTTTAACAATGGAACAAGCATGCTTTTCAAACCACAGCCGTGGGTTATTCAAGCCATGGTTGCACCATCATGAAACTGTGCTAACCACAAAGCCAAAAAAAGATACTTTAAACTAACCCTGCACCCCGCAAAACTCACTCAACCTTTCCCCCAAATCCTCTCTCAAAGTGAAAAATGAGTGGAAATGAATACAAATCCCCCACAATCCTCTTTTGCTGTATCCCTCCCCCGGTTCTGGGCCACTTTTTGCAGTCACAGCATGCACCACATGCACACTCTTACACACTCTGTGGCCTCACAACTGTATTTAACACCTCTCGCCTCCCCTGTGTATCCACCCCACCCTGACTCTCCTGTGTGTCTTTCACCCAGTGTACTGAGATAAAAAAAACGCTGTAGGCCAGAAACACCCTGTTAGCAGAGAGAGAGAGAGAGAGGAGAAGTTAATTGCTCTGGGTGAACAACTGTCTGGTAATACTCAACATTAAGTTTTAAAGCCTGTAATAACTTTTTTCCTCCCCTGCTGTTTCCTTCGTTGAGAACACTTGCCCAGGGTTACAGAGGGTGACGCTGGCTGATCAGCCCAAACTGACAAGGGAGATGCTGGAGGGAGACTATTTGAGCTTTAAATGATAATTCTAGTTATTACAACTTGGCTCCTTCCTAGTTTTGGCCACCACTTCTATCGAGTGTGATATGTCATTGTGTTCAACAAAGTGATGGCTGAGATCTGAGAGCACAGAGACATAGCATGACAAAGTCTGACACAAGCAATTAGATTATTAAACAGGTTGTAAACAGGCCAGCAGTTTATTCTGAAAATTATCTGAAATATTTTATTTGATGGTAAAACTGGATTTGAGAACAGCCAAAAAGTCCGTGGTAATTTCTCCTTTTGCATTACAATTGCACAACCATAGTATGATCGGTTAAAACTGAGCTTGCATAAAGGTATATGAAGTACACTTTGTTAGCTACATACTGTTTCTATACTATCATTAAAACACCACAATCACCCATTATACGGCACTTTTCCCTACACACATAGGGCTTTTCTACTATACACACACATTGACACACCGAAGATACATCAGGGGCAGTTTGGGGTTCAGTATGTTACACTTCGAAATACAGAATGGAAGAGCCAGGATCCAAACCACCAACATTTCATCGAGTGGACGGCCTGCCCCATCTCCCAGCCGTGATCCATAAAATGCAAAACCCTATGACCAGTGCTTGGCTGTAAGATGCTTTAGGTGTAGTGGTGACAGTCACTAGTGTAGGATCAGGATGGCACACTGGCCCAAAATAACTCTGCCAAAATAACTGACATGAAAATGTCATAAATACCCCCATAACAACTTTCTGTACCGTTCATGAGTGCAAGGAGCCAACAGGAAGTAAGTCACCGCCACCTGAGAAAGTCTCTGACACATACATCTGGTCAAAATGCAAAAAAACTGCAGAACCCCCCAAAAAACTTAAAAGTCTATTTCAGCATATGTGGCAACTTTCATTGGAATGAATCGATCACCATATTGAACCATGGTATGCCTTTCTCTTGATACATCCATCAGAAACTGTGATGAACCCTGCCTGAGATAAATTTGGCTAAATTTGGGCCATCACCATCTTGGTTTTTTGAAAACAGTAGAAGCCATGTTAGGAGGAGAAGGTGGAGCTGAGGAGGAGTGAGGGGAGGATCTGTCCTGCTCTGTACTCTATCCTGAGGCAGGTGGCCATTTGTGGTACAGTCTGTCAATTGCATGGACTATATAATAAAAAATAAACATCATGTTGTATTGAAGATTTGAGACTAGAGACTGAGACCATTAGGAAAATGTTTACTGAGCTAATAAATCAAGGGAGAAGTAAGGACATTTTCATATAGACTTCAATACAATCTGACTTCTTTTTCAAACCAGTGGAGTCGCCCCCTCATGGTCAAGAGATATAATGCAGGTTTAAGGCTCTTCAGCATTGGCTTCACTTTTCAGACCCAGATTCTCCATCTATTCTTATAATCAGTCTAAGCTCAGGGCTTGGCTTCTTTTTAGCAATGCCAGCATCTTCAGTAAAACATTGCTGAGAGTAATGTTTTTATTCATGACACGTCTGATGATGAAAACTACTAACTACAGAGCTTGAGATTTGGTCCTGATTGTTTTGGTAATTGCAGTTCTGTTGATCAACCAAAAATGCCTTGATATCTATTTTACTAAAATTGCACCGAAACAGTGAAGCTGAAAGACACTAAAACGGACAGAAAATGTCGAGTTGGGTGATTATTCTCTGTGTGTTCATCGCTATGAACCACTCCTTTCTCATTACCCATACTCATTTGTTACTTTGTTAACATAAACATATCCGTCAGTCCAGCTTGAAGGATTATAATGTTGCATATGTCTTTACAGCCAAACAGCACGGCAGCTGATTCCAGTAATTTGTTTCTCCCATTCCCATAAAACGTGTAGTAATCTGAGAAATCAGCAGCTTGTTTGGAATGAAAACGTGCTCACTCTCGGAACATTTGGCACATGCTTGATAATCACCGCCACGCGTAATCAATCCCCTCATACCTTTTTATGATCCCCAAATGAACCCTTAACTTTTTGAGCTTTGTGCAAGACACTGGCAGAGAGCTGAGGGTCACACTGAGAAAAGGAAAACAAGACTCTGTGGTTATCCCCCGAGGCACAAACAGGCAGAGCGGGAGATGTCAAGGCAACCTCAGACAATTTAGATTCCCAAACTGATAAAATAAGAGGGAACTTGGGTGGACATCATCTTAATTCCACAAAATAGAACTGAATAGAAAAGAAAAGAATAGTATAAGAGAGTACATGTTGGTGCGTATGTGTCTATGTGCACTCATGTCCACCAGAGACTAAGTGTGTGTCCACATGGATATTATCTGCTTCACTGACTACCTCTCTCTCTGCTAAAATGTTGTTTCACAGTCCAACGGATGATCGAGTTTCCGAGCTCCAATCTGTGGTGAGCAATGCGTTGCCAATAACAGCGTTCACATGAGCCTTGATACTAGCCCCGGCGAGTGCCAATGCCTAATTTTAATTACGGGAAACCTCTTGGTTCGCCAATGGCTTTATCAATTCTAATTGCCCTGGTTTCGAAACTAAGTTGTCTCCGCGTTGAGCAACACTGAGGGATTTTTGGAAGGTGCGCTGATAGATGTTTGGGAGCTTATCCTTTGTGCGTCCTGCAAGAACGCTCACAAAATATTCCTTGTCATTTTCAACAATAAGCACGACAACTTTTATTTTTCCTAACATTCTCTTGAGGATGGGGAAGAACTGCAGGGGTAGATCAAATAGGAAAAAACTGAGCCTTTTGCAGTGGCTACATCTGAGCTGCTGAGCACAGAGAGGCATCTTATGATCATTAAGCAGATACAGTGAAGGCAGCATTATCTGAGGAGCATAGAGTATAATGAATGACTGATACAGTAGAGAAGATGAGACCCCATGGGAGAGGGGAAAGAGGAGCCTGGGGATTTGAAGACAGGAAAATAGATTATGGAGAGGGAGTCTGACGGAGGAAATATAGGAAAATACCAGAGGGTGAAAGGTGGAAAAACAGCAGAGAAAAGCAGAGGATATGGTGTCCTCTGGAAGGTCGAGAAAAAGAAATGTTGATATGCTTTGCAGAACGCTCTTCCTGAAATATCATCTCCTGAATCTAAAGACACGCAGGAGGAGAAGTCAAGAGCATAAAAAGTGTGTTTTTTGACCTGCAGCTGCAGCGTCTTACACATGTCCGGCTACCAAAAGCCTACCGAAGCCTCGCTATAACAAGCGGCTGGATGATGAGGTGCCTATGAGGTAGAGGTGGAGAGAAGGAAAGAGGGAGAGGAAGGGCTGGATAAGACGACGGGATCAAAGTCAGATTCAAACCGGATAGCTTTCCTTGAGCCCTCCCATCACATTAGGTCACCCTGTGAGCTTTGTCACCTTATGAATTCTCGTGGAGCTATTTATGATTTTTTTTTAAAAATGATTTTCACTCCCCGCCACACCCTGACACAATGTGCTGCAGTTTCAAATAGAAGGCTTTTAGAAACAAAAGTGCATGTTTGTAAGTTAGTATGTATGTGTCACACCCTCACAACTTCCACTCTCTCGGTTGCTTTGTGTTACCTGTAAATGAAATCCCTCATATTTCCCCGGGGTGCGTGACACCGTGAGCTGCCGTCCAAAATCCAGCTCACGTGATGAAAGAGTGATCCTCCTGTTAGCTTATGAACCCTGACATGCAAACATACACTCAAACACTCTCACCCACCCTCTGGGACTAGGGATCAAGTGTGTCCGTGATGGGGTAGTAAGCCCGCTTACCATAGTCTTTTTATGGACCCTGAAGCCTTATAACTAAAAATTATAGTCTGCTGCAGGTATTCACACACATGCTTCCTACTGAGTTAACAGGGAAATTGTATTCAAGTAGCAGCAGCAGTGCATTTCACTCGACTAGAAGTAAGATTACTTCAGTAAACATTACTGCATACATTTTTAAAGGGGGTGGGGGGGGGTAGAAATATATGGTGATACATTTAATGATTATATAATAATACTTGTAGATGAGAAAACATCTTCACTGGAGAGTTACCAGCTGGCACATCTAGACTCACATGGACTTATACTTGACATCTACAGCTGTTTTTGATCTGAAGATTAGCAGGATAAGTTCATTTAACCACACTAACAGCAAAGCTCTGCAGATGGAACTGCCAATCTATTGGTCTGTTGCTCAACTGTGGTCCAGACTGAAATATTTCAACAACTACCAAATGGATTACCAACAGATTTTGTACATACATTCATGTTCCCCTGAAGCTAAATCCGAATGACCCTCTTTATCCCCAAGTGGCAACTCACCACGATGTCACCCAGTGGTTTGTGAGCTGCTGTTCGAGGAGGAGTGAGGGCTGGATCTGACCTGCTCTGTGCTTTCTCCAGCAGGTCGCTGTTTCTGGTACAGTCTGTCAATCACACGGTAGCCACGCCCTCATGCATACCCTGCTTTATGTTCTATTTTCCTCTGAATGGGACCATCATTTAAAAAAATAACATCATGGTATATTGAGGGAGACGTGACTTGAGACTGAGACCATAAACTCATTGGGAAAACATTTACTGAGGTAATAAACCAAGAGAGAGGTAGGGCCTTTTTCCTATAGACTTCAATACAATCTGTTTACAACCAGTGGAGTCGCACCCTGATGGTCATTAGATAAAACGCAGGTTTAAAGCATCGGCTTCACTTTTCACCATGGAATCAAAGTCCACTTTTATAAACAGTCTATGTTACGACTTTTCCTCTTGCATTGAGGTTGTCTCAATGACCATTAAAGTCATTATTAAATTTGGCAGAGACATTCACAACCACCTTAGAATGAATTGTAGTACATTTAGTGAATCCCCGGCTCTTTGACTCTAATGCCAACATCCAAAATGCTTTAGCTATGCTTCGATTTTAGTGCCAACTAGAAAATGTTAGCATGTTACCGTGCTGAGATGGAGAACAAGGTAAACAGTTCACCTGCAAAACACCAGCATGTTAGTAATGTCATTGAGACTAATAAAAGCAATAAAATTATAAATAAAATAAAAGGCTAAGGAATCATGTGGGGCGGCACCTTGATGTAGTGGTCAGCTCTGTCGCCTCAAAACAAGGTTTCAAATCTCCAACCAGGGGCCTTTCTGTGTGGGCTCTTACCGCCATGTCCAATGCACATGTCTTTGAACTATAGGAGAAAGTCGGAGTTAGTCCAAGAACACGTGTATTAGATTAATTGGTGACGCTATATTGCATTTAAGTGTGAGCGTGAATGGTTGTTTGTCGGCCCTGTTATAGACTGCCGATCTGTCCTGGGTGTACTCTGCTTTTGCTCAATGTCAGCTGGGATTGGCTCCAGCCCTATTGTTAGAGCCTGCTCAGATTTTGGTTTAACTTTATTTTCCTGTTATGCACCCTGGACTTGGAAGAATTAACAAGATAATCATTGGAAAACAGTGCCTTTGTATCAGAAGTGATCATATTCAAAAATGTGTCTTGGAGCACATAATTGTTTTTAAGAGTCAGGTTCTTTTTCACGTCTCCCAGGTCTTGTTTTCTTGTATTGTATGTAATTGTTGTACATGAATGATGTGTGTTCTATGCGATACTTACTTTGAGTTACCATTAGGTCTCTCTTGCTAAAGAGAGACTTCCTGGTTAAATAAGTTTTAAAAAACTGCCATGCTAGCATTAGCACTTAGCTCAACGCATCACTGTGTTTAAAAACAGCCACTCAGAGTTGTTAGTCCTGCTGTGGTCCTATCTTGTTTTAAATTAACAGATTGTTTAGGTTCACACTGCCTTAATGCAAGTGAACCAGGACATGTAAACACAAATCACATGGACTCACAAGTAACTCATTTATTGGACAGAGTTTTGTCATGTGTCATCCTGAAAGATTACACATTTTGGCAACTGGAGAAAACTAAATAAACCATTCCAGTCCCTATAAATTGACTTCATAACAACGAGCAGTTCTACACTCTATTGTTGATCTGCTAATGTCTTCTTTGGTGCCACCTTAAATTCAAGTTCACTTAGCATTACCTGCTCAAATAATCCAAACTAATTCTAATAAAAGATGCTGTGAAAGAACCCCTAACCTTTTCCCCCCATTGGAAGTGTGCTCACAGATGAAGCCATCAGACATGGAGTTGGAAGAAGACCCACAACATCTGGTGGACATTTTGTCAAGAGTCATGGCCCCTCTCCCTCTCCTTCTATTTGTTGGTTTTCTCCTCCTCCTCCTCCTCCATAACCATTCTACCCGCTCTGGTCATGCTGGGTTGCGCTGGTCCATGCCTCTCTGTTTGCACAAGGAACCAAAGGGGAGAAGCTGGAGCACAACCTAAATTGTCGACAAGTGTGTGCTGAGGTCAAATAAATTGTGTCAAAGTGTGTGTGGCAATACGTGTGTCCTTATCTCCATGTTTTTGTGCAGTGGTTGTCATTGTAGAAGTGGCTTCACGCACCTCTAATTCATCACTGTCCTTTTGACCCCTGAAAGAGGAACAAAATTATTTTTGACAAACCATACACTTGAGGCTGGAGAAAAAGTGCAGTGTGATCAGAAAGGCCTGTAGTAAAATGAAAGATACTTAAATAGCTGCATATGCTCCTGCGTCATATCTGCAGATTAATAAGACATGAGCTGGATACCACTCAGAGCTGAGACAGCATAGGACACTTAACAAAGTCCTTGTTCTTACAAGTTGATCTCATTTTACCTCCACGACCCCGGTGGTTTTGGATCAGGTTTTAAGCTTGGCCCAGTTTAGCAGGGATTCATTTGAGAGGCATTCGCCTCTTCAGTCAGATCTGATCCAGAACCGGGAACCACGGCCACAAAGAGTACTCGGACTTACATATGAGTGTGTGAATATGTGACCATGTAGCTATGAAGGAGCATGTTGTCACACCTGTGTTTTAATAATGAAGAATAGATGAGAACATATGCAGGACAGGTAAAGACAAAGCAAACAGGTCATCAAGAGCTTCAAAAACAAGGAAGACTGGGCTTTTAACTGTCGGGCTGTCTTGTGGCAATCAGTGATGATGAGCAGCAGGTGAGTAGGTGATAGGGGAAAAAGTAGGTCAGCCACACTCAGACACACACTGAACACACAACCAGATGGGAGAGACAACACAGGACAACAGGCAAGGGCAACACACTGCAGGAAACAAGGGATAAGACAGGATATCTGCAACTCTTACACCAATAACAGACATTGCGGCGATGCTTGAATACGACGGCATGTACATCTGTTCTTCCTTTCTTTCTGCTCTCTCCTTCCTCTTCATCCCCTCTCGTGAATTTCTCTTCTCTCGACCCAACCAGTCGAGGCAGACGGATGTCCAGTCCTCTTCCATCAGAGGTTTCTTCTGGTCAAAAAAGTGTTTTGTTTTTTTTTCCCTCTCCATTGCTACCAAGTGCTTGCTGATGATGGGGACTATTGGGTTTCTAATACTGCACCATCCTGACCTTACTGAGACCTTGAGATAATCTACTGTTATGTTATGATTTTGACCAAATGACCAAAATAAAATTAAACTGTTCATTAAATTTATTCACATTTTAGGTAGAAAAGCTGAGTGTGAAGCACAAAAGCACCAAACAACTTTTTTTAAAAAATAGAAAGAGACATTTAGTAGCAGAGTTCCTCTTAAAAAACAAAATGCAAAGAAAGGCTTCTTATAGGATGCTTTAGTTGGCCATGGAAGCTACACACACACAAACACACACGCGCGCACACAAACTAATCAAGCTTTCCAATTCCTCACAGCAGCACCCAATATCCTTGCAATAACAAACCATGACCAATCCACAGTAAGTGCCCTCATAAAAAGCATCTTGACGTGTGACCGCTGATGGAAACTCTCTGTTCTCCTAATAGTCCTGGAACAGAACGCAGTGTCCTGTCCACTCTGAGAAGGAAAAGTCAGTGGAAGAACCTGTAAAAGGTGCCTCGCAAAGAGGGTTCGCAAAGGTTCTTTGGAGCTGAGCTTTAAATGCGATCCCTTGAGTCATCACGCTACTTACAGGATGCTCCCTAAATCCTTGTTGTAGCAAGAACGGTTGAGGTGTTTATTAGCTTCCTCTTTAAACACCACCCCGCCCCAAAACAAATCCCCCTTTAAACAGTGCACGCCTCAGCCCTGCCCTTACAGAATTGCCTCTATCTTCAGCCGTAAACATCTCATTTAATGGGTGGGTAGGTGGGTGTGGTTGAAAGGGCCCAGAGTGGTGAGTGTTGCTTGGCCCGGTGTCATATTTTCCAGCGTGAAGAAAACAAGTCTATTTGTGAAGTCGCCACAGGAGCAGAATGTACCTTTGCTACAAGAACGTGTGCTAAGTTCCCATATGTGTGTGTGTCCATGGATGTGTGTGTGTGTCTTTGCAGGAGCCTGCTTGGTGGCTGGCTGACTGACTGGTCTCAGTGGCATTTATGCTGCCATTGGGCACCTTGGCCACTGAGCAATGTTATTACTAAAGCTCGGTTACACTCAGACATGACCAAAAATGTATTAGCAGCTTTGCAAAAAACTTGAAAATTGAAGACTGATGGAGTTGTTTCATCAGACATTTGAACAACTTCAAATTAAAGAGGACATGTCATGAAAGATGTCTCCCTAAAGTGTTGAAAAGAGAGCCACTGTAAAGGTTTTTTTTCTGAACTCTTACATCACTCGTCTGTGTGTGAGTGTGAAAAATGAAATGTGGAGGATCATAAAGCGGAGAATAGCATAAAAGGCCGTAATTTAGTAAACCATGAGATTGTGGGGATATCAACATGGCAGAACAAATCAAATGTCACAGTCACAGTCTTTCTCAGCCACTTTTCCATCAGGGGTATAGTTAGTATCGTGGGTATTAGCCCGTACCCACATCCCACAGTCATAACTTTGAGGCTGTTTATAATTGGACCAAACGGCTGCAGAACAAAACGAGGCCAAGACCTATCAAACATTTTCCACAGCAGCTCCTGGGTCAATGAAGTCGAGTCAAGTAGCAAATAAATGTGTGTTTGCTAAGAAAACTGTAATGACATAATGATAATCTTCCACTACTTATTCATTGAAGTTTAATAATTTCATCAGGTGCCCCGAGTGAAGTGTATACGCTTCCAGATATCGCATCCAAATGTCGTCTTTATGGCGTTATTGCTCCGCAATGGTTTGAGCCAGAGACATTTAGAGGCACTTACTTCTGTCGGTAAACTGGTGAACGAAGTTAGCGAAGATTTGGATCAGTCTGGAGCATTGCTGCTTTACTTCTGTGTATTTAATAATTGATTCTCATCCTCCATCTTTGCCAGCGATGTCGAGAGTCACGTCTCTGCATGGGACACTCCTATTGGCTCCAATGCGTGATGTCACAGCCAATCAGAGCATCTCATTCAGAGCCTAGCTGTCAGTTGCTTGTATAGCCAAAGTTAATGGGATCAATCCTGTATATTTTTTATCTCAGAGTGAGGAGAAGGTCTGAGATTATTGTAGTGACAGAATAAAGACAGAGAGACATGCACAATAAGACATTTAGAGCATTAGAGGCTTTGGAGCTGATTTTTTAGGGAGCTGGAAAAAACGTTAATGATTACTACTCAGGGGACTGAGTAGAACTAATGCTCAGATAAAGATAAATCACCTCTAGAAAAACCCAAACACATATGTATAACTTTCTGTGTTGAAGTTTTCTGTCATTATTATGGTTTACAGTGTTTTTATCTATGAAATAAGTAAAAATTCAATGTCCGTTTTTTGTTTTATTTGTCTTATGAGCCACTATCCCCTTTTACAGTGAACAGTCTTTACTGAGTGACATATATAATTAGATGAGGTTGTGCTGATTCAGTGGATTCATGTGAAGACTCGCTGAAACTTTTCAAAATGACAAAAATGGAAAAGCCTAAAAGAGCTTTGAAGTTATTTGAAGCTGATTTTATTCCAAGGTATCAAGTATGTTTTTTGTGAGGTGAAATGTGCAGAGATGTGTTATATCAAATGAAGCTGAGAAGAAATGTGATAACCGCAAAAAAAAAAAAAGAAAACCAATCAAATATGTTTGGTTTACTGCTGTTGTCCAGTTTGACTTCTACCCTCTCTCTGTGTATAACCTGTAGTAATAGGTTTAAATGACCATTTTTGAGACTGTTGCTATATATATATATATAAAATGGTCAATTGATGGTCTGAGGGTGACCTGGGATGGAATCAAATTCCCACCCTGAATTTCTGTCAGTCCGTTCCTATCTGGTATCTGGAGAAAAATGTCGGTTAAGTGCATCCTTGACTTTAGCATTTCCCTCGCACAGATAACCGAAGCGAGTGAGATCATTGAGAAAATGTTGGAATTAAAAACAAAGAACGTGGTCACTGACCATAACTATGGGTTTCGCAGAAATGTCCAATGTCAGCATTCTTGTCTGGTGACAGGGTTATTGAGGAAGAATAATAAGAAGCCAATATTAATGTGTAACAGTAACCCACATTTGGAAACCCTTGGAAGCTTGCTGGGAGATTTATGATATCAATCCAAAGCCTCTAAAAGGCCCTGAGGGTCCACTAATTAACTTCCTTTGAAGGTTCAGCTGATGTTCACTGTACTACAGTAGGATATTCGTTGCAGCAGTCTGCTCTATCAGGTTGCTGAGCCATGGGACTTTAACCCTGGGATCAGCGAGGATGGGTCATGACAGGCAAAAGTGACTCAAGAGTGTGGTTTGCACACTGGGACATGAGAAAGCTCTGGAACAATTGAGCTTAAATGAGGTCATTGATATGCGCCTATATTGTCATAAGTTATAACCAGCGTGTGAGTCAAGTAATTGCAGTACATTACAGAGCTTATCAGTTTACATTACAAAGGAAAGAACTTCACAATGGAAGTCACCCTCATGTTTATTATTGTTGACAGTCGTGCTGAAGGTTGTGCTGTAAAACTATTTGTATATTCTAAATGGTTTTCCAGTCTTTGCACCCACGATGTGGTGACCGCCATCTTACCCCTGCTGCCTGACACAATGGCAAGTTTTCAAAGTTCAACAAAAAGGCTCAAAACAATTTAAAATACTTTTCAACCCTCTCCAAAATAAAGTTAAGCTTTGAGGAGTTGACTTTGGTCATTTTTCAGCAACTACAAATCTGTAAAACACAGATCAATTTTAGATCCAGAGGTGTGGCTGAAGTTTCCCCCTGAGGGGTCCAAGCCAGGGTCCAACTGCTCCAGGGCCAAACGTTCCACCTGGATGCTGCTTATATTTACCCTTTCTCTTCACATAACATATGAAACTGAAGTAAAATAATCTAACTGTCACCTGTATTATTAGGGAGAATATTAGGCCCTGGAAATTAAATAAAATTACCGTTCAGCCTATACAACAAACAACATAAACACAAAAGTTTTGGGGTGTACCACATCTGTACTGAGACAGCTTCTTCAACAGTTCATTTGAAGAAAACCCCAAAGTGACAGAAAAGACAAGCCAGTTTTATTTTTCTGTACCAGAAGGGTCCTCTCCAGGATATTTCTACGTTCTAATGGGACTCTGGGCCCCTGTGATCCGTCCAATGGTCCCTCCAGCCTTTTCCAAGCACTCAATGTCAGTCTAGTGGCAGTAATGAATGTTTGCCCCGGTCCTGTATGTGGAAGAAGCAGCAGGATGCCCAGACAGAGAGCAAGCCACTACCTGGCAGTGCTGATGTCATGCTAAACTTCAGGATTACGAACCTTAACTAGCTGTCAGACAGTTGAGCAACTGGCTCTACGTTTGTCTGGTTTCAATCTGGCAATCTTGCTGACAGCCTCATATATTAATAATTTGTGTATCTATTTTTGTGGCATCTGCTGTTCTGTTTCTGGGCCCTTTAAAGAGAAACCGATCCAAAACCAGCTACACAAAAATGACTGACAACCTGTCATGTAAAAGTGAACAATTGAGGGAAAATTGTGTGATTGGACTGAAATAGTAAATTGTCTTAAGAGTCATTTTTCACCCACCTTGTTGATCCCTAGGACTTAAACTGTTGGACTGGCAGAGACGGGTCACGACCGACCGTGACTCAGTGCCATTGTTCATAGGGTGGGAAAGAGGAATAAGTGAGAGATGGAGTGGAAAACAAATGGAAAGTTTCTTTTTTGAGAGTCATTTTCATCCTCATCCTATTTATCATCTTCTTTCAGACTGCCGCGGAGAGGCATCTCATATATCTTAATGATGAATATGAATTCATTGTGGAGCTACATGGAGGTTTGAAGCCAAGTTGCCCAGTGGACTGACAGCAAGACTGACCCAGGCAGACAGCTAGACAGATAGTCATCCTGCCTGCCAATCTCACCTTGTCCTTTGAGAGGCTAAAGTTTCTGGGAAAATCCCACTCTGCTTGCTGCCCTGTCAGTTGCTTACAGCTGGCATGGGCATATAGATGGATGACAGACTGAGGGAAAATGGGATCCAGCGAGCTGGTAAGACAATGAGAGTGGGAAGGATGTGGGTGAAAGAGTGGATGTGCTTGAGTCCAAGGGTGACGCTGTGATTGGATATAATCTCCTACCTTTGGTTCTTTCTCACCTCTCTAATTGGATCCTTTTTCCCCTCAATGTTTACGAAGCAACCACAGAAACTCAATTGAAGCAGCTCAGACACTTCCCTGGCAAACCGCTGCTCCTGAATGTCACTGTCTTTCAGCAACACTTAAATCACCACAGGTCTGAAAAAAAAAAAAAGAAAAACCAGGATGCAGGCCTGGGGAAGTAAGGTGGCTGGTGGAGAAAGCACTTGTTTTTCAGATTTTGCTTTACAATGATTTCTCTCGACTTCCGTACAAATTAGGTGCCATTATTGGGCTGACAAACCTGGACATTTGCTCCAAAGGGGAGGGTCAGACTTGGACAGGCTGTCTAAACAAACGCAACAATGGTTTTTATTGTCGCGCTGGCTCAAACTCACCCACACACCCCTGGCAGCGAGCACAGCGTTCAGCGGAGCAGCCCGTCAGTAAGCATAAACTTGATCTGACTGATTATGAACTTGAGCGGTACTCTTACAGAGACGTGGCTTCACTTTTTCTCTCTTTTTTTTTCACTACAGTGTGTTCCCAGCTTTGTTGGATGGAGAGATAAAGTAAAAGGAAGCTGTCAGAGATGAAAAAAATGATGGAAAAAAGGAGTTTTTTGTTTGTCCTTGACTGTTTTCCAACTGTGTTTTCTTTAATATCACTCCATAATAGTTTTTCTTGGAGCTGTCTGTTCCATTTTGCCTTTCATATGTGTGAACAATGAATATTGGTGGCTGCCCAGCTAACACAGCCCTCCGGGCTGGCACCATACATCCATCACTGTGCTGGCAGAGTGGTTGTTTAAAGCGCAGCATGGTCGGCACTGGAAAGCCTCTGGTTGTTAGTGGTTAACCCAAGGCTCCCCATGGGGCTTGCTGCTCACTCGTCATCCTGCCAGGCTCCCAGTGAATTGCATAAAGTTTCCGGTGTTAATGACGTACAAGTGATCATTCAAAAATATAGGGTGACATATACACTTAATGGTGAGAAAAGACCATATTTTCCATGTTTTGATATTACCAGAAAAGAAATTGTTGTCACACAAAAAAGTTTCCTCATACAAAGATATCCTTCACAGGTCCTGTATTAATACTGGGAATATAATGTCTGAATGGTAGAGTGCAACCAAATTAATTCAGTCGTCTACTGACAAATCCTAAATTATCTAACCTTATAAGAAACCTTATAAGAAAAGACTAGGAGCTCCTCTGTTAAGCTACCTAAAACACATTGCAGCAGATTCAAAGAAAAAAATCAACAACCAAATATAAATGTCGATCCAATTTGACGTCACCCATTTGTTTGTTCCCGTTTGTAGTTTGGTCGTCGCCATGTTGTTTTTTTGAAACCAGAAGAAACCATATTTGGAGGAGAAGTTGGAGCTGAGGAGGAGTGAGAGGTTGATCTGACCTGCTCTGTACTCTATCCTGATTGTGTGTCAATCACATGGTAGCCACCCCCTAATACATACCCTGCTTTAAGTTCTAGTTTCCTCTAAATAGTGTCTAAACAACAGCTTCGGCCATCACTGTCTTTATGATACAGGAGCAACACGTCCTCTGAGCAGCATTATGTCTAATGGTCTGGGGCTAGCTTGGTAGCAAGCTAACTTCAGAAGAAGAAAAGACGTTATTGAGACATGAGGTAACATTGGCATTGCTTTCCACCACTAAAGACAGCTCATGCAGTGAGAAAAGGAATTAAGTTCCTTCTGAAATCGCAACATTTCTTCTAGACTGAATGAATGTTCTTCTAGAATAACAAAACATACAAATAAGATACCCTGTAACTGCTATACTCCAATGCAGCAGGAATAAGTAAAAGTGGATGCTGTTACAAAGCTAATGAGCTATGATAGCTTCCTCTGCCAAGTCAGATAGCCATTGGTCAACAGTGGAAATTTGGATTTCACCAAAGTTGAATGAAAGCTCACCATTGTAAATGCTGGCATGATTGGGCTTAAATGTGAAATTGTACATATACCCACCTATGGGCAGAGATAATTGCCCTACCTCTATCTACAGACTCACACAGAGCGCATCTTGTAGACTTCAGGTAATAATGTTAAAGGGCATTTCACACCTGCCGAAAAGGGTGACAAAGTGCCTTCTTTGCAACTTTCAGTTCACGCCCTGAGTGGACTTTAGACCGTGCGCTTCGGATTGTTAAAATACAGCACATGGTCTTTCATTAAAACAGGAAACTTGGGGTCCCTGGCTTTACTTTTCAGGGGAGAAGCAGTGTGTTAATGACAGACAAAGTGCATTGATAAGTAAAAGTCATGCATTGACTGAGCTTCGTGTGACTGCGCTGCTTTAATGTATGATTGAATTATTCATTATTGTGTTAGCACCATTTTGCTGTTGTATTTGGTCGAGCTGAAGCCAATCTGAACTATTTTATACAGTGTAAGCTACAACAGTGCTTTGTATTGTAACCGCTCATCATTTCTATTGAATTTAAAATGTTATTAACTACAACTGTGAAAGGTTATAGTGGGAGGGGAAGGGAGTTAAAGGGAGGGTGGGGGGTCAGGGAAGTTAATTGATACTACAGTACACTCACCTCACTGTCCAAGATATCACTGAACCACTGAGCAGGAAGAAACAGAATGAGAAGAAAATAGTGCTGATTACAAAGTGAAAGGTAAGGAGGGTTGACTCCTGCCCTGGATAAGATCGCATGCCAAGGTTACACAACTCCTGACTAACTGATAGAAGTGTTTCCTCTCCTTCTTCTATCTGTCTGTCCTTGACTTGATTTGGACTTCCCTCCCTTCACTCCTCTTTCCTGACTGAACTTCTTTCTGTCCTTTATCTGTTGTTTTTCTCCGGTGGTGTTTTTGTCTGCATGTCCTGCCTTTGCCCACCAGCTGTGAGCAGGAGCACAGATGACCGACATTTAGTAGAAAGGCAATACGAGCCGCTGGAGAGGGAAGGTTACACAGCAGACGCGTACCCACACAACGCACCGACAAGTGGATACAGCCCTTTTAATACCTGACCAGTGGGGAAGCACTGTTGTGATGAAAAACCCAGAAAGAGAAAGTAAGAAGAAAGAGGTTACGGAAAGAAGTATGGAACGGAACCACTAAATACCTCATGTAACCCACAAAGTGTGCCACAGAGAGCAGCAAAATGCCACAAAGTACCTTTTGAAATCATAAAGTATTATACCAAAAAGAGCAAAAAGCACCATACTTATTATGACCCACCAAATAATGTAATAGCACTAGTACTAGTTTGTGGTTAGTTTATGTTGTTTGAGAGAGATAATAAGGAGGAAAACGTTATATCCTATCATGGACCACGAAGGCTCAGTTAACTCCCATCTTATCATGTTTATCAGGATGCTACGACCCAGTGATGCTCACTGAATTTATTTCCGGTGCCTATACCTCAGCCTAACCACAAGTCCTGGCCGCGACACAGGGCTACAGTTTTATTATCTCTCTCATCTCCTCCAATTCCCTCATCTTTTTCTCTGGTGATTATTTCTTCATGCCACTCTTCTACATGTGTCTGCTCTTGGGTATCTGCCTTTTCCTGAGACTTTCTGGCAAAGGCAGAGCAGGAGGGTAAATGTTGCATGGTGTTTTGGTTACTGTGGCAAAGCCTGGTTGCCATTTAGCACTTGAGACGTTATATTTCAAATGGCTCTGTGTCCATTCAGAGGACAGGATCATTACATAAAGTAGGCCATGCCATATTTCTTAATTATTGATGATCTGGTTTGCATAACCGTTTGCCATTTTGTCAACCAGAGACTTACAGAAAGTTACTGAGTGAGTGCCATTTTGTGTTTTAATTACATGCTATCAATCATTCTGTAAGAGCACATGTTGCTTTTGCCAGTGGCGTGTATCTCACTCTCTCCCTTTCGCTCTCTTTCACTGTGTAGCTCCCTGTGTCTCAGAAGAGCTGCCATCAAACATCGGAGGAGAGGTAGATTGTCTGAAGGGCACGACTCCCAAAACCACAGTGCCATCAGAGAGGGAAAACCACAGGCGCAGCTGTTCAGACAGAACAGAGCGAAGGATATGTTTCTCTCACTCTCCTTCTCTGTCTCTCATTTTTAAAGACGGGCCTCATTAAATGGAAGTAAGGCCGCTCAGGTCCAAAACCAAAGAGAGTCATGCCCCTCGAGAGCGCTCTGCCACTAACCATAGCGCTGGCACAGTGCAATGTGGAAAACAAGTGAATCAAATGCAACCGCTGAGCTGCAGCGAGCGTACGGAGACATAATATTACATGGTATTACGTGGGTTCAGTAACAAGGAATCAGCTGTAGCAACAGCAGTGCTGCTTCACAAAACAGTAGTGAAACACTATGGGTAGTGCTGGAGCAAGTCATGTACCAACCTGTGGGCGCACACAGTCAGGGAGGGGGGGACCATAAGGCTACAATGTACATACACATTAGTAATGTGGCTTCTAGGGACGGCAGTGTTGATTCATCAGTCTGAGGGGGGGGTGTAGCCAATCACATCCTGGACGGACAGGTCACAAGCCTATCACAGGGTGACATCTGAAGATAACCATTCACCCTCAAGCACACACCTATTAAGAAATTAACCTACGGTGCATGTCTTTGCACAGTGGGAGTAAGCCACAGGGACAACTTGAAAAACCTGAACGCCAGGCCTCACGTTCAAACCCAGAACCCTCTTGCTGTATTTTGCTTACCACTGCACCACCTCACCGCCCTGCAATTGCTCAACACCGACTAAATGGATTGCCAAGAGTTTTCCAGATTCATGGCTCCCAGCTCATCAATCCTTAATTATTATTATATTATATCATTAATTATCATCTTGACCACACTGTGGCGTTCCCCCTGGCTCATCACTGGGATTTTTTGTTTTGCTACTTTGGCAGTTTATTGTTTTAATTTATTATTTATTTTAATACTTGCAGGGTTGAGTCCATGTACATAGATCAACCTAGATTGAAGCACCTGGGCCTGGTGTTTCCACCTACTCTCTCTCTTTCTTTCTCTCTCTCTTTTGGCTCCTTAACTCCTTAACATTTTCCATTCTTGTTCAAGCAGCCAACATCCCCTGACACACATTCTTCACACTCTTGCACCCACACCACCAATACTGATGACCACACCTCACAGCTTTCATCAGTTTCTTGTTAGTTGCATTGTTTTCTTTATAAATAAATTTTTAATCATTTGACTCATCATCGCTCATCGTAGACAAGACCCAAGTGTGTGAAATCCAACAACCATTGGAAATGTTGAAATATTATTATTGTAAAGTGCTTGTTATATATATATGTTTTTTTTTGCAGGTTATCATGGGAAAGGTTGTGTACTTTATCAACTATATAATATCTATGTCAGTGACCCCGAGTATATATGAGAATATATACATTGATGTCATAAATGATTACAAAGAGAAACTCAAAGTCTGCCCTTTCTGATTTGCTCTCAGTGGCAAAAAGCTGCATAAAGTCTTCTTTTTGATGTATTTTTGATTTTAATTATTATTTGCATTATTGGTATGAGCTCACAATGCAACCTCAACTGTTGCTGTAACCATGACTCTGCCATGAATATAAACCTTGCATCATTTATTTGAGTTAGTTGTCATATTTGACATACCACAGCAGCTTTAACAGCATAAATATGAAGGACAAGGAGACATAACAGAAAGACTTAATATTTACCTCAACCACAATGTAGCAGTGGAACAGTGTTTTGTGCTACTTTATGCTTTGGGTATGCTTTGTGGTTTGTATTGGTGGACGTCACTGTAATTTGTGCTTGTGTGTTGTCAGACTGGAAAAACAAACAGGTCTCCCGTCAGTTATTGCTTCAGATATTTGTAACGTCCTACAATCTAAACAAATGGTCACTAATCAGGTGTGTGCGGCAGTGCAGAACCGAGCATGAAGTCCTGTGATGTGGACAAAGTGATTTTCCAGAGACTCGAGACTGCGAGCAAGGGCGGGGAAGAGAGAGAGATGGAGCAAAAGGAGGAGAGAGAGAGTTAAAAGGACAGAGAAAGAGAAAGGAATGTGGTTAAGAGTCTGTTTGGTCACGCTCCATAACCGGCAGCCTTAAACAAACATGCATTCTGCTCCTTCTCTAAACCATTGCTACCTGAGTCTGCAGGTCCTTCTAGCCCAAAACCTTGTCGGTGGGCTTTTTCCTTTTTTTTTTTTTTTTTGAGTTGATGCTCTATCCAACACTAATGATTTTTCTTTCAGCAAAGGCTATCACGTAACCTCCAATGATACTTTATACCAGAAACCGGAACTGTGCTGTTGCTCTATATTAAAGGTCTGCTTATTCTGAGGTGCAGCTCAGTCTTAAGTTATATCAAGACTTAAGATACAACTGCTGCTAAACTGTGACATCATGGTCCTTTTTTCTCCCACAGTTTAAACAGTTCCTGTGTTTTATGCAAAGTTTTGATAACTGTAAGAAGATATTATTGTGGTTTAAAATACCAAACACTGTGTCGGTGTAGGCGGCATGGTAGTTCAGTGGTTAGCACTGCTCACAGCAAGAAGGTTCTGGGTTTGGGGTTTGCACGTTCTTCCTGTGTGGGTTCCCTCTGGGTACTCTAGCTTCCTCCCACAGTCCAAAGACATGCAATTTAGGTTAATTGCCCGTAGGCGTGAGTGTGAGCGTGCATGGATGGATGACTTTGTATGTCTGTATATGACGGCATCGCAATGGACTGGTGACCTGTCCAGGGTAGACCCCACCCTCGCCCTATGTCAGCTGGGATTGGCTCCAACCCCCTGACCCTGCATGGATAAGTGGTATAGATAATGGATGGATGGACGTCAGTGTAGTTTTATGTGTCCTTCAGGCTTCAGGCTATCAGAACAGCGGCGCCATTAGTTTTGTCAAAAGCAAATTAAAATTAATACATGATTGATGGTGGTAGCTGAAAAGTGCTGTTCACTGAGTCATTACTGTTCATCCAACAAGTTATAGTAATGTACCAAATTTCATTGTAATCCATCCAAGAGTTGTGAAGACATTCTACTCAGAACTCAGAGGGGAACAGTCACCAAAGTCATTAGGATCAATCATCTGGGAACCATGAATGCATGTGCAAAATGTTATACCAATCATTAAAGTGGATGTTGAGATACTTTATAGGATAAGTGAAATCTTTGACCTGCTTAATGAGAAGTCAGGGGATCACCAAAGCCATTAGGATTCGTTCTCTTGGGACCATGAACATCTGCACATGCTATTTCATGGTAAACCATTAAATAGTTGTTGAGATACTTAACTCTGGACCAAAGTAGTAGACTGAGCGACCACACAACAGCCATCCCAAAGCATACTTTGGTTTAAAGGAATATTCACAATGAATGTACTTTGATTGCCTACATAAATAATGAGGTGGTAAAAGTTTGGCTGATCTTAGCTGATCTCAGTCCAAACGTCGTTTCCACCTAATTTCCCTCAGATCTCAACCAGTGAATTTCATTTCCATCTTGCCATCCTCAATATTTTATGTTACCCTTTAATTCATAAATATGACAGTGTAAAGAAAATAATATACCATAGCTGGCGGTGTTCCTTTCCTCCAGACACCAAGTCTTCTCCGTGTGTGGTTGGGATACCTCAGTCAAGCTGAACAGTACCCCCCCCCAACACCACAGATCGAGATCAGATAACGTCTGAGTGGCTGGTTAACACAGGCTGTTTGGCTTCTCCTGCAAACAGAGGATCAGGTTTACATGTGGACGTTCCATCACACGACTCCCTCGACAGGTTTGTTTGGTCAGTGTGTTGCCCCATGCACGAGTACCTGGGAACGGAGAGCACGTACACACAGCGTGCCCAAGCGCAGGCATGCACCCACACAGCAGCGCGCACACACTCTTTAGCAAGCAAGAAAGAAAAGGCTGGAAAACCACAGTGTTGTCTTTAATGAAAACATCTCCCGATTGTCATGGCAACTGCTGTAGTCAGCCAAGAAAATTCAAACCACAGATTTCACCATGTAGCCCGTAAAGATGACAACTATTTATCTTGTCCCTCATTCAACAGCAAAATGATATGGTATCAGATCTGGTCTGTGAGTACATAAAAGACTCAGAAACCTCAGCTAAGCTGCTGCGAAACACATAATGTCATAGTGGGTGGAAAATCCATTTTTGATCACTCTTTGAATGAAGCTCAAGGTTAGACTCATACACAGGTAAGAGGGACTACAGGGAAATGCAGAGTGTTCTCAAACAGCATGGATTCAGTTCACTTTATGGCACTTTTTTAATGTGATCTCCTGGCAAACCTTCATGTCAGAGTTCACCTTTGTTTAACTTTGAGTTCCCACAGTCAGCCAACACAAACATTGGTGCACTGTGTCTGGGAATTGAGAAGTCATTATAATGGGGGTGTGTCATCATTACAAAGAGCAGCTTTGCTCTCATCTTGATCACTCCGCTCAGTGTATTTTTGGACCTGTGACGTTGCACAACATCCGTTTTCTGGACTGGAGAATTTAGCAATAAGGGCTGGTGTGACCAAACCTTTATGTGGATCCATCAAAGGGATGTTCTTGACACTAATGAAACCTAATGTATTGAGTTGTGTGAGTAGAGCAGTGGAGGAAGGAAGTAGATTGTGAACAGTGACGTGGATGCAGCAGTTACACATCAGTTATCCAGAAGCAGCTGCATTCTGACTCAACACCTACTGTGCTGGGGCAATAAAAAACAGTATGTTGCAAGTCAGCTAAAGTGTGAACATGAATGGCAAATGAGGAACTGATGAGATTTAAGGATGGTAAAGAGCTTTTTAGGCCTTTTATGGTCTAATGTAATAGTCAATATTAGTTTCCTGTTTTAGCTCTTGGCTTAAATGCGTATTACACAGATTTTATTTCTGTATGGCACCGGATCATCTCGAGGTAGTATCAAAACCTCAAATATTACAGGCGGACCTTCACACAGACAAACACACAACAAAGAGCAAGCAGGGATGAGAGGAGAAAGAAAGAGAGAGAGACTGCTCAATGCATCATGGGAGTTCCACCAGTGATCAAAGCTAACCTTAGTGATGGTTCAAAGCAAGCTTATCACTATCCATAAGCTTTATCAAGTTTTGCCATTGCTAAATAGCTAACGTTAGCATTAGTCTGTAAGAAAAGTGACTGTGTCAAATATCAATTTCTTTACCCACCAAGGGCTGTGTCCAACGATGGAAAGCAAAGTTAATGTTAACTCTTGTCTCTATTATATTTTCTCTTCTACCGAAGTTCGCACACTGAACAGTTAGCCAAGCCTGTTTCATCATTTTCTGATAGTGACTCCTGGCCCAAACTCTTCCCCGCTTTTTTAAGGTGTAATTCAAACTTAAAATATGATCCACAATAAATACAGTTGAAAGCTTTGTGTATTTGATTGGCCAACGCAGAGGTCTGCCGCATGATGTCACATTGCATTGCAGCAAAAGTTGAGCGGGCATCCACCACTTGCCAGATGATCCTGCATCGTTTTGTCTAAATCTCCTGCGCTGGTTTCATTCAAATGAATGACAGCTGCCGGTCTGAATGCGGTTTATTGTCAGCGTACTGTGTTTGATTAATGTTGCCTCAAGCTTTACATTGAACTGAACAACCTGTTTACTGCCTGCAGCTGTGCACATTACTATTACATTTGGGCACAATTAGTTTTCGAGGGATGGTATTTATGCATGTCACCCACACTGCTTGGTTTGTAACTTCAGGCTTGTTAAATGAGCAAAATTCATTCCGTTTTCAAATCTAACGTCTAATCTAACCATCTAACAGTAACATGGAGGTCAATATCATCTGTGTTTGCTCCAGCTGAGTTGGCTTTCGACGTTACGCTGTGTATTGCTTCTTATCCATTCAAAATAGTTTTTATATTTGTGGGTTATTGTTTCTGGTGGTGCAGTGGTTAACACTGTCGCCTCACAGCAAGATGGTTCTGGGTTTGATTCCCGAGCCTGGGGACCTCTCTGTGTGGTGTTTGCATGTTCTCCCTGTGCCTGCGTGGGTTCCCTCCAGGTTCTCCAGCTTCCTCCCACAGTCCAAAGACATGAAACTTAGGTTAATTGTTCGTAGGCGTGAGTGTGAACACGAATTCTTGTGTAATTAGGTTTACGTGTGAATGTAAATGGTTTGTCTCTGTATCTCTATACGTTGCCCTCGTGACGACATGATTTAAACCACTACCTGAGTAATGTTGAGTAAATAACATTTAAATTTAGGTTGTCTGATGTTAATCATCATTTTAGTGAAGTGTTCAACCCTTATAAAGTAATTTTTTTACAGAAACATAACTTTTGAACACAAATCAGTATTGCTGTTGTAAGGCTCACATACAATTCAAGTGATGTGTTAAACCTTCGGGCTTATTCATCTCGACACTGGGTAAAATGTGTTTTTCCCACCTCAGATATAAAAGAAGTAGTTTGCATCACTGTACAGAAGTAGTGACACCATGGGGACTGAGGAATTATATAAACAACCAACTGTTCACACCTTCATACACCATACACAACACACTTGCGTCATCCATTTAATAACAAAATGCAGTAGCAGCAGCATTTGGAAAGGAGACGCACTCCTGCGTTCGAGCCCCATGCCACGCAGGTGAAAATTTGCCAGTAAAAGATATGAGCTCTCATTAACTTTAACAGGGCAACAACCTCCTACTCAGGGTCCCGCCCCCGCAGCAGCAAGGGTGGGATTTTACTGGCTTGTTAATGTGACGGACAGCTCAACAGGGTCGGTCTGTTTGTCTGCTGCGATGCAACAGCTTCCATACTTCATAAAGAGAATGACGACAGCGGGTCGGCAGCGCCAGTGAATTACTGGCTACAGATATTACAGCACGCAGGATTGTGCCAGCTGGTTGGCTATAAGCTCTGCGGTCATTAGACACGCACAGCTCAGTCTCTCCCTTCTATCATCCTCCGTGCTTGTGAAGTAGTGACGAGAAAGAAACCAGTCGGCCGTCACATAGACAAACGGCTAATGAAGTTACACTCAGAGTGCAACGCCAAACCAAACTTGGCTCTCTCGTCTTTTCCACCACAACAATCAACTCTCCACCAAATATTTGTTGGTTGCCTCACGGTAGACCTGCATCCGTCTCACCAGCGCCATGAAGCTTTGGCCTCGTCCTTTACTTGTAAATAAATAAATGGATAAAAGCGTCGGCCAGATGAATGAATGTAGATGCGAACCTCCATGGCTGTGGCTGTTGTCTGCAGACCTAACAGGACAGTGGGCATTATGAATCTGGTGCAAAAAGCTGTTTTCATCGTATTAAAACATGCCATTTGAAAGAATGTAGAATTACTTTAAATGTTTTTTCTTTATTTATTCTTATTTTATGTTTGGTTTTTTACATACTTACATATATATTGTGATGTTGTACCTCTCCTCTAGAAGCGTGGGTGCTGGGAAAAGACCGTCAGCCATTGGGTTTCAACACAAACTTGTTATATTCAGTCTCAAACGAGTTAACTTCATTCTTGTGCATCAGGAGGCCAACAGAACTAAATTAATAATAATGATATAACTCAAAACTCTGTTCCTCAGCCGTAACAATATTAGTTCTGGTCCTCTCTGCTCAACCTCATTTCCCTCTCTGTTCGCACAAACTCTAGTCTATTCACACTTCAAGTCAGTCTGGTTCAGATGGGCAGCAGCCTTTGTCCTGGCTGCCCCGCTGACCATGGCTCTTGTGGTCTTTAGCTGGCAGCCATATTGGGTTTTAGTCCTTTCTGCAGCCACCAAGAGGGGATGTGTCTCCCCTCTATGACACCACCTCTCATTGACATCACAATATGTACATATACTGTACTTATATTTGTGTACACAGACATAACTGCACTAAAACTGTTCATGCTCCCAGCCCACAAAGGTTCTACATCAGTGTCTGTAATATATATGTTTTTGTTTTTGTAAATGACACCAATATACAAAAAATTTTGTTTGACTCCCTGTCTTCAGGCCACCATTCCTTCACTTAAAGACACTTAAAAATGGCTTCATATCACACATTTTTTTCACACGTTTTTTTTTTTTCAAGAACCTTTATTTTAATGCAACACAGAAGCAAATGCACACACTATGTTTCATTACATAGGACGTTGTCTGCCGTCAGGATTTGATTTTTTTTCATAGCTTTAAAGTGCAGTTCAGTTTGTAGTAAGCAATGAATTATCCAGTGTTGGGACACCTAAACACACCTTCAAAATCTCCCTTTTTAATGGGGAACCTTTGAAATAGTATCAATACATAAATGTTTTTGTCAGGGACAGATCGTGATGCAGGATATAGACATGGAAAAGGCCCCTCACCCCTGCACCATTTATAGTCACAGTGTCACTTGTGGTCATTTTGTGTCACTTTTGTGTCTTCACGTGACTTGATGTCAGTTTGTAGTGGTTTTGTATCTCTTTGCATGTTTTGTAGTTGTTCGGCAACTCTTTCTCCTGGTTTTGCGTCATTTTGCTGTGGTTTTGAGTCTTAGTTGTCATTTGATCAACTGTCTGTTAAGAAATGTTAACATTCTTACCAAAGTAAGAATGGGATAGATCTACCAAGGGTGACCAGTGAGCTGCCAAGGCCACCTCTCTGGACCTGCCTGTACATTCTTGGAAAAAATATTGCTCCTCCCCAACCCACTGCAAAATACTGCAGATGTCATTTAAAAGAGATTAACACTTTAATTTGTACTCCATTGCATTAAGTATCAGGGACTTTCATACTGTAATATCCAAGTGTTTAGTGCATACTTTGTTCAGATTTGTATAAACACGCCAATGACAACAAATTTATTTTCCCCAGTTCTGTCATTTCCCTACAGTTCCATTAATGTCCAAACCAGACCACATGTCAGAAGCTTGGTACTTTCACATTAAATGTTGACAGGACTGTAGTCAGTATAAAATCCATCAAATGGTGACAAACATTTTTGGTATTCATATTTCATAAAGCCCAAATGTGTGCCAAATAGTGTCGACATCATGAAGTGTTCCATTGTTGTTCCTGTTTCCCTCCAGCCATCGCATTTGACAAATGTCGACATCTGAATAAATGCTTCACTGCAGGAAACCTAAATTTAGCAACTGAAGGTGACACACCATCTGGTCTTGTGATCTCTGAGTCCACTATACCAGTGGCCTTAATGTGGCCCTGACAACTGCTATGTTTATTACACATTAAAGTTTGCAATGAGGTCATTAAAAGAAGAGGTCATGTGGTGGTTTATTACCTTAAAAGCATTATTGTAAATAGCAAATTTCATCATCTCAGAATGAAAACCGCCTTTATTGGATTCTATTGGATCTTATGCACAACTCGAGAGTTTGGTCAAATAGGAGAAATAGAAGAAAGGACAAGGAGTCATCAAAGGCATTGGGATTTAACAGTTCAAGAACATGGACATCAATGATTTTCAATATGGAAAGGAAATGGTGTACACTGCCAAGGCTTTGTGCAATGTCAGCATGACTCAGCAGTTCATTTTGGTGCAGGTGAAACTCGCTCTCACAAACACTGTGGACAGTCATAGAGCGATCTCACATGTCTCTGTAGGATAATGATTGATGATGGCTGAATTCCACTTTGCTGCTCTGGTTTCAGGCTCCATATTGTGCGTGCTGGCTCACTATCACACTGTCATGGTGAATGTCATTAGTAACACCTGCATTTTTCTTATTATAATATAATTGGACTTCAATTTGTCATTTTCTACATTTTCCAGAACGCCTTTTGGCAATTTCCATAGGAAAAAAAAAACAAAAGACCAAAAAACATTCAACTGTAGGAACATACGTTTTAAAGAACATCTGAGGTGAAAATCAAGTTTTTAATCTTCTGAACATCCATATGATGTTTTTGATATAACACAAGACATATCACAAGTGAAACAAGCAGTCAACGACTGCCTAAGGAACTAAGGAACCAATCACATCAACATTCAGGGATGACCTCGTCAGAACAGAGTTAGCATTAACACACTGACTCTGTGTCAGCCACTGCCAGTTGCAAGCTAAAAAACAACAGAAACAAATGCTAAACCATGCTAACCGTTCTGATATGTCTGCCAGTCGCTGATTTTGCTCTGAGTCTGGGTCCGAGTGAGGCTCAGACATGTGGTTGAGTCTCACCGATGTTTCCGCTAACTCTAACCGTCTTGATACGTGGTACTCCTTCACTTCAGTCACTGCCAGTTACAAGCTAACAAACGACTTAACTAACTACACTTACTGTTCTGATACTTCTTGTAGTCTGTGATTTTGGTGCACAACAGTCTGGTTCTGACTGAGGCTCAAACGTGTAGCTGAGTCTCCAAAAAACGTTTCTACTAATCATATCAGTATGACGATTTTCATCTGTTCATCTAGCACAAGCAAGCATTGGGTTTAAGGCCTGGTCCAGATTTTTCAATGAGGAAGTAAAAGTAAATGTGCTTACAGCTGCAGTTTCTTTTTTTTTTTTTTTTTCATCTTTTACATGGGAAAACAAATAAAATACCATAGTTTAAGACCTTTAATGGCGATGCTAATGTTGATGCTGATAGTAAAATAGAATTTCATTGCATTGCTTTCTCTTTGCAGTTTCTACTTCTTCTTGTCTTTTCTGCACCTTTTTGTATTAGAAATGTTTTCCTTGTTCTGTATGTATGCACATGTCCACAGATGTGTACTGACTGTTATCTGCACAGACGGTATCCAGCCAAAAATAAAGAACTGTCTGGCTAAGACAGAGTCTGGGGACAGATTTATACAGAGGAGATTTGGATGATTACACACCATGAAAGTTCTCAGTGATTGAGATTGGAAAATCACTCCGGCCAATACATCAACTGTGGGACACAGTAGCCAGTGCTTAAAGTCTGGAACTCACAATGCAAATTAATATTAAACTAACCTTATTTTGATGGCTCAAGTAAGTAGAGGCGTCCAGATGTGGAGCTGTACTCACAGTAAGTTACAAAGTTCTGTCATGTGGTCATAGAAATGATCCTGTACTGTTTCCAAGAGTAACCACTCAATGTATCTTTCGCTTCTGTATCTATTCTAGTGTTTTTCTTATTCGTACATGTGGATAACCAGCTAAATGTAAATGATACAAAACAGTGAAATATTTATTAAGAAAATAGTACAAAAAGAAAGAACCATGGCAAGTTTGATAATCAGCCTTTCAATATTCTAAAATGTAAGACTCATTTAAGACTCCCACAGACTCTGACATTTGCATTGAAGCGCCAGTCGGCCATCACGTTATCTGATGGGCCTTAATATTGCCACATGGCAGCGGTGGTATGGTTAAAGTTAGGGAAAGATAGTGGTTTACATACATAACGACAGAGAACAACTGTGGTCATAGGTCATAAAAAGATGGAGGTTGATTCAAGGTCTGCATCAGGATGCAAACTCGTGTGCGCTGCATTAAACAACCCTGCAGCATGCCCGTGCTTCACACCCTTCATTGCCTCTGCCTCGATACACACAGCACACACTACTTCCTGCTCTGTCACTGAACAGACAGATCAGACAGAAATCACAAGGTGTTGAATCGGCCACGAATAACGAGTAAACCAATGTTGTCAACGCTCTCTATTATTGTGGCATTCATTAGTTTTCTTGTCATCAAAAGCTCTGACTGGCTCCGTTCTTGGTCCAACTTGAGAAACAGCCATCAGTGAACACAACAATGAATGATGGATGGATGAATTAATTTCAGGCAACATCCTCATGCATATCTGAAAAATACATGAGAGCATGCAATAGCATAAATGACCAAATATTTAGTGTACCATAGCTGAATGTGCGATATCCATACTAACAGTGTACACAATCATCCACTGCTATGGATTGAAGAAACCATTAAGTTACATATATTATTATGTATTTTCCACTGCATGGAGCCATTCTAAACGTTCATTGATTGCAAATAAGCAGTTATGTTACCTGTTTTGCATTAGCTGAGTTTATCATTACATATTTTCCTCAGTTTATGTAAATACTGTTGCGTTTCCCCAACATAAACATGGTTATGGGTGTTTACCATTTGACATCGCTTGCCATCTTTATCTCAACTTACACCAGTGGAGGGTGGAGGCCTGAATTTGTTGTTCTTCTTCTCTGATTAAATCCTCACATGAGCTATTATTTCAGCTCTTAATATTTGCTCAGATGCTCCCGTTCACGTTACAGGTCTCAGTGATTCCTTCCTGTGTGTGTCTGAAGAGGCCGATTGTCTCCGCACCTGGTCAGAGGCCAGCTGGCAGCGAGGTAAACAGCAGCAGCAGTGCCGGACTGATCTTGGAGAGCATTAACTAAACCCAGATGACCTGATCGGCCCACCTGTGTGTGTGTTTGTGCAGTGGTGTAAGTGTGCTGATTGGCACTGCTGCTTGTTATCTCTCTTTGCTTGAAGCTGCCTGGTATTTTATGAATCTTTCTCTCCGAGTATATGTGTATGTGTGTGTGTGTGTGTGTGTGTGTGTGTGTGTGTGTGTGTGTCTGATTTCATCCATTAGTTGCCGAGTTGCTTTCATCTCAACATTAACAAACACACACATGCATGGCCAGAGAAGAAGACTCATCAAGAACCATGTCATTGCATAATAACACGACTTAACCAGTTCAATACTGGCAGCGGTACAATGGACGGGGAAAACAACAACCTGTGTTATCTGCCACACTAGAGACCCAGTTGACCTTCTTGTGCCAAACATTTTCACACACTTATAGAATAATTAACAGGATACCGTATTCCACATACCATAATGCATTGGCACACAGCACATATCCCTCGGTCTCTTTACAGGGCACCCTACAGCCACTATCATGCAGTTTGAGGGCAGTTTACGATGCATGGGAAAAACGCAGCCTTGGCACCACACCCACTGAATACAGTTCAGTTATTAGTGGGAAATGGTGGCACATGCTGAAGTGTGTGAATAAGGTAACGCTTACGATACAAGTGTATGTTGCTTGGGAATGTGACAAGTTATGATTTCGCTAAGTTCCTCTGCATCCTCAACTGCTGGCTAAATATAGGTTTAGCACATCCACAGTATTTTGATAACAAGATAGAAAAACAGCAGGTTACAGCACATGTGCCATTAGCTATAGCTCAGGTTAGTTAAACACAATTAAAGGTGCTGTAAATGATCGTCACTGCCACTAAATGTCGCACTAGACCTCCAGTGTTGGCCACAACTCTGATCTCACATCATGTTCTCAGTTAACAAGGTGCCACAAAGCTCAGTGCAAACAGCCAAAAACACACAATGAGCACATCTGAATGAAGCTATTTAGTGTACAAGAAAAAGAGCCAATAGAAAAAGAAAAACCTCCACACCACAAAGACCGCAACCATTACCCCATGCTAGCATTGTTGCAATAGGCTCCACAGCTATGCTAGCAGTAGGCCAGCTAGCGATAGCCACGTTTGCCAAACAAATCCATCAAGTTAACGAATGTAATCATACGGCTACGAATTAGCGTCACTGGTCACCAATGAAAACAGACATATAACATGTAACCAATGGGTTTCTCACACATGGAGGAGAAGAAAAGCTGGAGGCCTTAAGTAGCACATCAGACTCTTCCACCTTGGGAAAAACTAGACCATTATTTGCTCCGCGGTCCAATTTTTTTGCGGTCTCTTTATTCTATCTTGTTTTTTAATTTCCTTCCTTGCTAATAATGCTCATTTTTATCTCACTTTCCCTTCGGTTTTCATCAACATTATTGCTTGTTTGGAGTGCAGACTTTAGAGTTAGTAACAGCTGGTTACAGTGTACCAAAATGTGTGTACTTTGCTTTTTTTTTTGGTCATTCTGATATCATCTGTCAATAAAAGCAGGGTGAGTCATATGTCCCCTGCAGCTTCCTGTAGCTCATCCTCACCACCAGGAACTACAAAGAGTGTGAAGGTTGACAGACGGGGTCAAATGATGTCATCGGCCATACATCATAAAAAGCGATGTCTGTGATTATTTACCAGGCTTTGTTACCATGCAAGCTTTTTATAGTTTCTGTTCCCTCATAAGTAACTGCTTCCTGAGTGGATGCTCACTGATGATATCATAGTCTGAGAGTTTAGGCGTCGATAAGCATTTTGAGACACGGAGGTGAATGTGTGTTTGTTGTCATGCTGGCATGAGAAGAAAAGGTAACAGCGGGATTGATTGTGTAACGTGAAGCAGTCAGTATAACTGGGCTGGAAATTTGTGGGCTGTGAACAAAGAGAAAATGTTAAAAAGCATTTGCAAGGGAACATAGGTTGCTAAGGAAAGAAGGTAAATGGACCACACACGCGCACACAAACACACACACAAATGTGCACATCAGTATTAACGAAGTAGTAGTGCTAGTGCTAAGTAGATGGCCTGAAATAAAACTAAATGTTAGAGACAGCAGCTACTTTCAGCCAAGAACATGTTCTAATCACACCTATAATTCTTATAAAGTGAACAGTGTTTTACGCAGATTTGGCTGTTGTACTAGCTCTTGTGGTAAGTAATAACTTGGCATTCTTTACTTATTTTCCTGTGTTTTACTCTTGGATTTGCAAAGCTACTTTAAAGAAATCTTTGCAGTCAGTCATCTATGAAGCCAAAATAGTTACTTTAGTATTCATTGCTATAAAAAAATAAAAAATAAATACAATTTGGTTTTACACTGATGGACAGAAGGATTCACACTAAAGGATTGCCCAAAAAACAAAAAAACTGAAACTTGCAAATCAGGCCCTTTCTGGATCTAACCTGCCCTTTATTACTAATTTGCTAAAGTCCTCCCCCAACAGGTGACAGTCCAATCATAGCTTAATAACTGAAACTGGGCACAACAGTGTCAGGACACATGTTAACGTGGTGTAGATGGGATCTGATAAGAGATACTCTATAGCTGAAAAATATGAAAGATGGAGTCCTTTATCATTGCCAAAACAAAACCCCAGTGTTACTTATGAAGGCACTAAAAGAAGATACTATATTATTTTGAACCTATAAACTATGAACTCTTGAGTTAAAGGTCAATTATAGCAGCTCTGTCCAGCTCTCTAGTTAGATAATTGTACTAGATTCCTGCTTGGTTGCTTGGCTTAATTTGTGACATTAACATGTGACAGTATTGCCAATTAAACAAGCTCAGGTTAGCTAAACATAATTAAAGGTGCTGTAAACCATCGTCACTGCCACTAGTTGTCGTACTAGACCTCCAGCGTCTCAGACCAAAACAAACGCTTTCTTGGCCAATAAACCAATAAACACACAATGAGCACAGCTGAATGAAGTTACGTTAAGTGTACACAAGAGCCAACAAAAAAAAAGTCCACACCACAAAAACCATAACCATTACCCCACCCTAGCGTTGCTGTGGTATGCTAGCAGTAGGTCAGCTAGCGATAGCAACATTTGCCAACAACAAGTTCACAATATCATCAACATCAAGTTAACTAATGTGTTCATACAGCTACAATAAGTGTAGCTGGTCACCACTGAAAACAACAAACATGTAGCTACCAAGTTACGTGTCGAGGAGAAGAAAACCAACCAACTTTTTGTCATTTTCAACAAACCTGCGGCGTTGCGTAGCTTAATTAGCTAGCTGGCTAGGGTTGCAGTCATTTCACCTGGCCTCAAACAGTTGGTTGCGTTAAAAATGAGCACCCAGTTTTGGTCGTCCTCTGTCAGAAACCAAGCACCTGCTGTTTTAAAAAAAAAATCACTGTTTTGACAGGTTAACTAGACTAATGAGCCAATTAATGAAGACTTGAATAAAACAGTCTATATAAAATTGTTTATCAATATTGTTTATCTTTGATAGACACAGGCCTTTTCTCCTGTTGCACTAACTTAATTGCTTCATCTCATTCAGATGGTAATTAGAATTGTCTGGTTGCTATGGTGATGTAGGTGATTATCTCACACTCCTGAAGAGTTTCCCTTTTTGTTTTGACATCAGTGAACTGTTTGCCTTATTGTACTGTTTGATTTTTACACAATGTACTCTCAATGCTGAGTGTTGACAGGCAAAGCAACTCAAACATGACAGCTGCTTGAGTGAAAACTGCCACAAGCTGATACATAAAATGCTTTCACCGGTTTCATTTCCTTGTCCTGCGTAGCTGTGTGAGATAAACATTCCTCGCAGGTCACAAACTCCACAACAACACTTCAGATCGAGGTCTGATAGATTTACGTGTTCTTGTGGTGACTGAGCAAGGACGCAAAGGAGGAAAATGAGCGAGGTGAAGCTCGTGGCTCGTATTTCACATTTGCTGTGTCATCTATCCTCATGTGACCTGGAAAGTGATTGCATCATCCAGGCCGGTGCCTGCTTATGAGCGGACAGAGCTGTGATACCAGGAGGAAAACAAATGAATGTCTTTGAAAAAGATTCAATAAAATGGCATTTCTTAAAGTATACAGCGTGTGTGTGTGTGTTAGTGTGTGTGAATACAGCCTTTTGTAACAAACAGTCCTAAAGTCAGCCATACAGTAAACAATGGTGATTTTTTTTGAGTGTGTCATTTCTCACACACCCACACATGTTTATGTCTAAAACATTGTCCAAAACCTCATGACAGGACTATATAACCAAATAAAGATTTTATAATTTGGAGTAATTATATGTCGAAGAGGGTTTATACATACTGTACATGCTTGATATTTTTGTCACCCATGACTGTGGACTACATGTCAGCATTAATGGCTACACATTCATTACGAAATGGTCATTTAAATGCAGTTGAATGACAATATTATATCATTTGCAGAGCTAAACATTTTTCAAACCAAACATGATTCATAATTCAGAAATTCTCACAGTGCGGTTTGATTTCGATCCTTTGGCTCAGATTCATTCAAAATTGTAGTGGGTGGGTGAACACAAATCTTCTATTCAATGATTTCATTCACTTAAATGAAGCCACAATAGAAACATTGATTCAGAGAAGTTGTAGTGCAGGCAGAGGTCAAGCTAAGTGAACAGGCTAGGCTATGAAAATGTAGCTAAGCTAGCTTTCACCTCCAGAAGTTCTGTGGAGGAAGCACGGCCTGTCCAGGTGTTTCTTTGTCAATGCATCAGAAATAAAGAAACTGTCTTTAACCACCATTATCTAAACTCATGACAAGAAAAAAGGTAAACCAAGACAAAATATGAATTAATTTTTTTGAAACTTATTAATCTTCGATATGACGTTATAACTCATCATCTTAATTTTTCTTTTTGCACACCTCTGAAAAACACCCACTGCATTTTCACGCAAAAAGTGACCATGAAAAAACATTGAGGCAAATCCCCCCACCGTGGTATCAGCAGGTCACAGCCAATGATAGCTCTCCTGTGGCCCAGACATTAAGTGAGTCAACAGCAGAGTAGTCAGACCATTAACCCTGCAGCAGAAACCTGTTTGTGGGGAGCCAGGATCCAGTGGTATTTCCTCCCCAGCTCTGTACTGCAAACATTAACTAACGACTTCATTTACAGTGTTGTATGATGAGGGGGGACAGAAAATGATTAGCCTCTTTTAGAGTCTAAAGGCACTGAGGCGCACACTGCACTGGTATGTACCAAATCTCTCTGACAAACAGGAACGAGTGGAGCAAGTCAGCAAACAAACGTTCGTCTTTCGCAGTAAAAAAAAAAAAAAAAAAAACTTTAATGACAAGCACGAGCTAGAACATTTCAGCCCTGCCAGACAGCTCCCATCACTCTTGCCCACAGCTGTTCGACCTCTGCATGACCTCGAGGGGAAGGGTCGACCTCTCAGGGTCAAGTCTTACATTAATGTTCCTCGTGACACACACACACACACACACACATCGGTGCTGAGGCATACATGAGTAGACTAAACCAGAGACACAGTGATATAGACAGACTTGCGCACACACTGTGGAGGGTCCAGGTGAACTGTGATCCTAAACATTACCCACTGAACCCCGTTCACCCCCCTGAGATAATTACCTCATACATCTATTTTCTTCCTTCTATTTATGGCAAACACACACACACTAGTTTCCCCCATAAATAATGTGCTTTAAATCCATTTGGACACATGGGAACAGATACTGGTGACATTTTCAGTATCAAAAGCTTTTATGAATTAACATGCAGTCATAAGTTTATTTTGACTTTGATTTATATTTGATACTTTTCATAGATTAAAATAAAAAATAAAGTGTGAATCAAGAGCTGACTTTTTGTTCTGGGCAGAGATTGGGAAAGCAGGATGGAGGAGGCAGAATAATAAACATTTAATAACATTTGCATATCTAGGTCAATAAAATCCTGCTGTATTGCTATTCTCATGACTGCGGTTCAGGGGAGTTAATTTTCTCTAAGCCTGATGCCAGCTCTGTTACTGGAGGTTGTATGTAATCACCCCCCCCCCCTTCCAGAAAAAAAAAAGCCAAATGTCTGCGGTTGAACTTAAAAACATTAAGGTTTGGGAATAAGACAAAAGGAAGCAAGACATAAAAATATCAACCCAGAGATGAATTAGATGGAAACGAATGCCCTGTGTTGCAATATAGTTGCTGCTCGCTGTCTACTTACCTGACTATGTTCAAAAAAAAAAGTGCATGACTGATTTTATCTGGCCTGGGACATAATGTTCATTTGATCAGGCTTAAAAGAATACAGGAGACACAGTGGAAATGACTGAGAACCGGACAGAGGAGGATGTAATACACTCTTCTTTTTAATAATCCTGTTGATCTTTATCTCCCTGTCTAATGAGCTCCACCCGCTTCAGGTTACAGCAGCAGAAAGATGTCGTGGTTTCAGGACTCAGCTTATGACGGAGCGTGTTGGCTTTCTTTCAGCTCGCTTCAGCTGGTCCGTCTAAGCTCCTTCTCTTGCAGGGTAATTATAGAGAAACCCCTGTTTCTTCTTTATTACAAACAGGGTCACTGCCTTAGGATGAGGTATGTGTGTGTGTGGTTTTCTGCTGTGCGTCTGCAAAATCCACATACTACAAGACTGATGTGTCTCATGTGTCAACCCTTTACATCCAAACAAGACCTGTAAAGTATGAACCGAGATGGATAAGGTTACAGTGTCTATTATGTACTTGTATATTCCTCAGTTACAAACTAACAAAACTTGTTTTGTGTTTACTTGTTATGTTAAGCAAGTAGCTTTTTCACTGGAGTGTGCTTTGGTGACCTGTTCTATCTGTATATTAGTATATGTATATGTGATTATAACTTTAATAAAGTTCAATTAATAAAAAGTGCTCATCTTCACTTTACTCTGTTTACGTGTCAAACTAGTGTAGGGAACATGTGTAGGAGTGAAGCATTTATTGCTTAAATTGAGTAAAACAAATACCTGGGACTCAAGACGGAAGGTTACACCAACAATGCATGCGTGTTCCCCATCTGGCGTCCCGCCGCTGCTGAGCCCCTTAGTCCAAATTATTTCTCCGAACCCAAACAAAGGAATTTAGAATGGTTGAATTATGTTGAAAGGTCAATATAAAATGTACTTTATAGGAGTTTGCAATTCTATCACTTTCGTGTAAAGCAAGCAGGGCATGGGCAAGGGCGTGGGTAACGCTGAGCTTCCTTGGTTGTTAATAGGAAGATGTGCCAGCCAGACTTGTCCTCAGACAAACTATACAAAGTCCATACCAACGCTTTGTTTCATCACACATTTATTCTCTGTCTGAAACATGCAATGTTCACTTCACATGAAACAAAACTGTCTTTGAACAGTCAAAAACTGTTTGCTTCTTTTTTTCAGCAACACCTGTGCCCCCTTTACCTTCTAGGCCTTTTAAGCATCTCTGCGTTTCATAGCTTGGAGCTAGTGATCAGAGGAGTACAGCACAAAGTCGACATTTGGCTCCTACAACAACTTTAACATTGTTAAGATTTTGGTTCTTCTGCCCAAAGGCCATTTACAGTTAACAAACCAAATTATTTGTGGTGTCTTGCCTTGTTTTCTTTTTCATTTCCATGTAATCAGAAACAATTTTAAATTAAAACCTTTTTTATTTTTTTATTTTTTTGCAACTAAATGGAACTAAATGGTCTAACAGCCCTCAGAGTGGGTTGTGCATTTTGTCCTGATCCTCCTCCACATCGACAAACACCATCTCCTTCATTTCCTGTCTTCTATGTCCAGTGTAACAGTGAGACCACCATCAGGATTGTTGTGGAAAGTCACTTGCAAAACTTCTTTAACTCAAGAGGAGGCAGAGCACCTCAATTCAAGTGTGTAGAATTAGGGACTATTGGTTCTGGCTTCGGTCTCTCAGAGTTGAGTAACCTGAGCCTCAGCCTGACCCTGGGCAGAGACAGATCATTGCATGAGTTGAGATGGTAAAAAAAAAAAAAAAAGCTGGAAAATTAGACAGAAACACAATCTTCTCTCTTACAAGCTTCAGATAATCCTGTACATGTGCTGCTGACCAGAGACCTCGTCAGACCTGACAGAGGGGTTGAAAGGAATGAGGTTATGGGTGAGGACAAAAGAAAACACATGAAGGAAAGAAACAGTGAGTAAAATAAAGTGAATAAAATAAAAATAAAAAACCAAAGGAAATAAAAGAAGAAAACGCTGATTTAGTGGATGTGTGGTTGTGAGTGTGTGTGTGGCTGAGTCTAGAAACCACGCGCCCGGGTCCCACCGGTCTGATCACTATGGAGGGATGAATTTCAAACAAGAAGCACACAGACTGGATGATGTGGTTTAATCGTCTATTAAACTTTTTAATTAGAGGCTTTTTTAAAAGATTGGACTGAGTCACTGAGACATTCACTAACACACTAAATGTGATGTAACTTCTCCTGTATTGAGAGCTGGCCTAGATGCTGGACGAGGGGGAGCGTGGGCGATGGCACCTCCCATCACAGATTTTGCATCAGACCCACAATGCCTCTGGAGGACAGACAACTTTCAGCTTCTCAGAGTGTGAGGGGTCATTACTTAGCGGTAGTTGCTATTGTTAGTGCTTCTATTGTTATAGCATAACCAAGGACAGAGACAGAGAAAAGAGTTTCCTGCAACTTATAACCATCCCTTGACATTTTCTTAGCTCCTTTTGTCATCTGACATTTCACTGTTTTCAGCTTATGTTGAGTTTCAGTTTATACTTCATCTGTTGACCTTTTTGCAATTGCTGCTTGAAACTGCCTCATTGTCAACAAACTTGTTTTCAGGAATATCCCGCATGGCAACTACAGTAAGATAGCAGGGAAAGCTAATAACATTTACAGTAAAACATGATAATGAAATACAACACAAAGTAAAAACATAAGACAATAAAAGTTGAAGCCAGTGAATTTCTAAAATTGAACATTTTTAAGAGAGAGTTAAAGAGAGCTAGCATGTCTGATCATATTTGACAGGTCAGAGTCAAGGTGACCTGACTACAAAGACTTAATCTGCTCTTGGTCTTTAGTCTTGATTTAGAGATTGCAGATCTCTGCCAACACCCATAGTTTATGGCCTAACCCTAACCCTCTTGGAGGGAGCTGTGGGCATGGAAGCATCTGAAATCTGCTTCCTTCCACGAATCATGTATGATCTCCTGCCATCTCCCAATAATCTTAAGCAATGGTACAGAGAAGACCCTATGTCCCCCCTCTGTTCATCTCTAGCAAACGTGAAACACATCCTAGTTGGCTGCTATACCTGGCTGCACAACCAGTTGCTGAGGTGCCTTGCCGCTACCCTGGAGACCAGACTGACCTTTATCGATGCCCTACATTCCCCATCATCCCAGCCTACATCTGCCATAGAGTTCACTGGTGAAGGTGGACAGAAAACCAAGGTCTGTACAATATCTGAGTTTGGCTGACTGGAGACTTGAAGTTAGAGGCTCACCACTAACCTCAGACCAGACCTTGTGCTTTGGTCCTCCTCACTCCACACCGCCTACATCATAGAGCTTACTGGGAGGATACTGTGGAGAAGGCTTACGAGTGCAAAAGCCTTAAGTACGCTGAGTTGGCAACTGGCACTGAACAACTTGGCTGGAAAACCAAGGATTGCCCAGTAGAAATCGGCTGCAGAAGCTTCGTGGGAAAGTCAGCAACCAGGCTGCTTAAGGACATGGAGATCCGAGGCCAAGCCCAACCCATCGATGCCCTCTCAAGTGCAGCTGAAAAGGCAAGTCGCTCTGGATGAACAGGAGAGATAACGCCTGGGCCCCTAGATGAAACCATTGGCAAAGGAAGGTTAAAAGCGAAGGGGGGCAAGAATGGGATGCCAGGTGTTGCCGATGTGACCTCTGGAGGTGTTGTGGGCCTGTCATTGAAACATGGGTGAAGGAGTGTGCCCACCTGACGACCCCAATGAAGTTTTTTAACCTCCCCAGCTGCACACACAACACCACAGCTCCCATTTGGAAACCCTTTCAGGATCACCCCCACTCACGTCACAGGTACATGTTTCACCCAAGGGATTGTATCATCTAGTCCTAAAGCTGAACTCTTAAACTACGGTGAATGTATGGTTACGCTAGCTTAAGGTCAGGTTTGGGACTGTCTCATCATCTGTCAGGGAGACAGCACTGGATGCTTTCTTATAGAA
Organism: Rachycentron canadum; assembly: GCA_038496675.1. Classification (NCBI taxonomy): domain Eukaryota; kingdom Metazoa; phylum Chordata; class Actinopteri; order Carangiformes; family Rachycentridae; genus Rachycentron; species Rachycentron canadum. The sequence goes on along the minus strand of CM076668.1, from coordinate 5,157,515 downwards.
AATATAGTTGGCCCAAGTTAGTTTTTAAGAGTGCTGTCCTTTTAGCTCCACTCTACTGCACCAAGCCATACTGGGTTAAGGACTTCTTCCTGAAAGTGAAACACCGCCGCACAAATCTGGACACAAGCATGAGATTTATGTTTATTGCTTCCAAGAGAAATGCACACAGTTGTATTTTCAAGAGCAAAATCACATTTATTTACATAAATGGAAACAGATTACATGAACTAAACGTATGAAATCAACAATCAGTGGGTGGATGTATGAACGGCGTGTTGATTGGTGTAAAATCAGGAGAAGCACAACTAAACCAAACCAAATCAAGCATGTGGCGGAGAGGAGAGGAGAGGGAAAAAAATGGGGATGATCCAAAATGCGCTTTGTCAAGCATAAGACACAGCTCTACAGGCCATGGTAGGCTGAGAGCTTCTGTGTACAAGGGAAGGGATGAATTAGACAGTTCATCAGTCGTCCATGAAGGGTATGATCCTTGGAGAAACTGGACTATTTCCTTTGGTGACCTTCTATTGTTAACATCGTGACTCTCTTTGCTTTTCCACATCTGTCCACCAGTTGTCCCCACTGACTTCCTGTCTTGAAACAGCAGCATCAAACCAAAGACTCACGCACAAAAAAGTAGTTACTTTAAAGTCCAATTGGGGGTATTTTAAATGTTACCAACACCTCTGCAACCCAGCAACATATGACATCAACAGGGAAGAGCCAAGATATGCAGAGGTGTGAAACCCAAACTCAAGGTCTCTGCTGTTTACGCACTCCTGCTGTTTTCATCATGCTTCTGCAGATACACATGCTCTGTGGCCTGCTTCTAATCTGTGGATCTGGTGGGAAGTCACACTGGTCAATATTTGTCAGGCCGGTAGGTAGTGATCAATACCAACTCTGTTTTCACACAGACAATAGGAGGCTCTGTTGGATGTGATGACCTGGTAACTGGGACAGGACATGTGAAGAACTGTGAACCTGTGCGTTCTCCTCCTGTCAGCTGAGGGTTAGAGGAAGCGAAGCTGACAGGTGATGGATAAAATGTGGGCCAGGTTGTCTCGCTAGCTTAATCACAATCCGTCCATCGTGTGCCACAACAAGGAAATGAATGCTATCACTGTGTACAAGACACCAGGGAACCTGAACACCTCAGGTGCATTATAATCTTATGCCACGACCAAAGTGAAATTAATTTAATCTTATATAATAATATGAAAGAGTTGACGTTTATAGCTACGTTATGTTTTCAGGGAATAACCAATGGATGTCAAATTTTGTGTTTTGTTTTCTATCCAGTTTTTCCGCAGACAATACCATAACAAATAACAGCTGGCAGTTGGTAGTTGTCATGGTGACGCAAGAGCTTTTCCAGATTGTAGCATTTTCAGGTAGAGGTGAGAAACTGCGGTGTGTCCCGTTGGCTCACCCAGTGGAGCGCCAGTTCGAGTCCGACTCATGGCCCTTTGCTGCATGTCATCCCTTCTCGCTCTCGCCCCAACTTCCTGTCTCTCTCACTGTTATAATATAAATAAAATAACGTTTTAAAAAGTAACATTTTAAGAAGCTGCCACTGCAAGAGTTGAAGAATAATAATAATAAAAAATCTAAGTGCTGAGGTTAAAAAAAGAAAACAAAAGGAACTGAGTATTATCTTTGCATTTTTCGGGTAAAGCTTAATTTCTGGGTCTAGGTTCTTCATAACCTGTATATGAGAACATGAACATATAACACAAAGTCAACAGAGCCCACGATGCCTTTAACAGGATCTGGAATCAATTTGTTTCATGTGTCTGCTCCTCCCACTCAGATCTATCCCAGCATGCATTTGACAACCCATGTCAAATTTCCAATCTGACACATTCGCGCAAAATTAGTCTCCATTTGCTGAGAAACATGTGGCGAACAAACTCAACACAAATTGCTACATCCAGGGAACAACACCCTGGTCCTTCTTGCTGTGAGGCGACACTGTGCCACTGTGCCACCCTCTGCTGATGTCAGCCTCCGGGATCTGTGAACGCTGCGGTCAAGCGGTTTCACTCCAACTGCCATTTGGCCGCCGCGTTTTGTCTTCTGCGCAAAAAAGAACAGAGTGAACTGCGACTTGCCGCAGTAACCAGGAGACAAACACAATCAAAGCTCTGCTGAGTCTCTCATCCTTCTGTTCATCCTCTGCACGCACTCATAGACGTGTGTATCAAAGCTTTACACACACACACAGTCTTTGTATTCCCACTTAGACACATTAACCAGAAACACCCAAACCGTACACATTTATACACACGCACACCTCATAAAAGGTCAAACCACAAAACACTGCACTGTGTTGAGTCATCACCAAAAATGGAAAGTTTTAATCTTTTCAGCCCTTTTTTTTTTTTTATTTCATTTTTTTTTTTCTCAACACAAAGAACAAACTGAGAAATAGGAAGAAAAAACAGCAATAAAAACCAGGCCATTTGTCATAGTTTCCCGCTGCCGGTAGCTGTGGACAGAATGAGAAAGTGGTGGCGGTCGGCTCGGGGCATGATGGTGCATCTTAAACAGGGGAGTTCCAAAGCAAAAAAAAAAAAAAAAAGGGGGGGGGGGGGCGGCGGCGGCACTGGTGTGGCCCAACACAGTGCACAGGTCGGGGGGCTAGAGGGAACAAGGTGGCCCCCGATGTGAAGTGGGAGAGAGGACGTGGAGGTGATAGATGGAGCTGGAGGCAGGATATCTGGGTAGTGTTGAAGTGTGTGTGTGTGTGTGTGTGTGTCTGTCTGGTCAGTGTATAGAAGGGCTTGTAATGATGTTGGTCTGGCTGGACTCACGACTGTAGAACACAAGCCATTCGTTACACAGAGACAGTTACACACCAGGCTAAATGAGGCTTGTCCAACAGTCTGGCTGGAGGTGTGTGTAAGGGTGTGTAATAGGTGTGCCGTTTTTTCAGTATGAGTGTAAAGTGTGTGTGTGCTCCACCGTGCCATGTCATCGCTCTCGTAAAAGCCATCGCAACTGACGCGAACCTCAAAACCCGCACGACCCAAACAGAAGTGGCCCTTGATGTGCGAGGAATCAGAATTGAGCTCATTACTTTTTCCACAATGAGAAAGTTGTTTGTGTGACACTCCTAATTCTTCTGCAATACTTGTGCATGGCCCGCTTTTATTTGGAAATTTCTCTGGCTGTCCCCCTTTACTCTTCTCAACACGCTAAGTCTGCTCACTTTTCCTGAGCCGCATTTTCCAGAAAAGGCACTAAGTTTGACATAATTGACAATAAACAGAGCATAAGCAGATTAATTAAATCAGCTCAAGACAAACATTGTAAAATGAGCTTTCTTTTGGATGCAAGCAAAGAGACCGGAGACTTCAAACTCCTGCCTGTGTGCCAGTGACAAAAGGGGAAAAAAGCCCTCAAGTAGTTAGAGGACAAAATTGATAACATAATGAAAGACTGTATTCCAAAACTATAATCTATGGTCCTGGCTTTACAGCCGCATTGGGCTGCAAACAAATTAACTTCTTGCCATTGATTTACTCAGAAAAAAAAAAAGAAAGAATAAAGGCTAATGCTGCAAACATCAGTCCCTTTTCTTCTGTGTCCAATCTTTCCTCTTTTCTGAGTCTTTGCTGCCCAGGATCACTTTCAGAAACACTTGGCTTCACGTTCAGGCTGTTACATTCACACTCAGGAGCTGCCAGTTCAACCTAAGACGACCACCGAACAGCTCCGAGGTGGTTTTTAAACAAATCTTTAGCAGAGGACTGAGCAACTTCTCTGAACTGGAGGCTGCTATCATTCCTCATCAGGAGACTCTAATAAAGGTCATTAACATATTTATATTGGTTATACGACGAGACACAGACGTTACAGCTGTGGGAAGTTATCATAGAAACAATCGGTTTATTCACAAGGTAAACTGTTAAAACTACGCTTGCGAGCCTTTGATGGGCCACTGCAACACAATGATAAATGACGTTTCTGCCACACAAGCCTGCACTTGTTGCTGCTGGAGACCTGTATGTTGGCATGAGGTGGTCTCCTCCTGAATGATTAAGGGGGATGTGATTGTCACAGTGTTAATATCAGACTAACACTTTTTCTTTGTTGTCAAGATGATTTGGTTTTGGTTTTTGTTTTGTTTTGTTTTGTTTTTTTACCTTTTTTAGACAGTTGGCAGCAGCAAGACACAAACAAGGAAATGCACACACACAAAAAACTTCCTATGACGTTGCCCAAAACAGAAATGGCCAACTCAAACCCTCGATTGGAAAACAGAAGAGGGGAATAACGGGTAAAAGGTGGACCCTTGGTGTCTACTCCATGGGCCCCCGATTATTACCCTGGGTAGTGAGACTGGGGCTACCTCCCAATATAGAAATAGAATAATTCCAATTAATGAATGACATTATTATCAGTTTATTATTATGATTATTGCTATTACATTATTAATATTACTAGTAGTATTATTAATATACCATCTGTGTATATATGTGTGCATTCAAATATATGACATTCTGTTATTTTCATCATTACTGTAACAATATTAATATTAGGCACTATTATCAGATCATTAAATTACCCTACTTACCCTACTGTGGGACAAATAAAGAACTTGAATTTGAATATCATATTAATATCTCTATGATTATTATTATTATCAATATAGTTATTATTCTTAACACTCACATGCACACACCCTAAAATCTCACTTTGTATGCACTTTTTTGCTTTGTGTATGAGAAACAGGATAGAAGAGAACTCTAGAGAGTCTAGAATCGACCCACGGATGTCGCGGTGAAGTGGCGTGCGCTGTAACCGCAGAGGGGCTTGGTAAAGAAGTCGAGGAAAGACTCAGTTGTCTTCCCCTGTTCTGTGACACAATGTGTGGTTTAGAGCTGCCACGCTGCCGGCTTCACACTGAAGACGCATGAGTTGTCTGTGTCCAGGCAGAGACTGAATCTGAGACATTTTCTGTCCAAAATAATCTAAAATGAAGACAAATCCAATGTTCAAGAATCCGACAAACTCCATGTGTCCAGACAGAGCTGCGGTAAGTGATACGCAGCCAGATCAGCAACAGCAGCCGCGATGCACCCACCACGCATCCAGTGATTGTGGTATAATGAACCCATGATATCGCATCGTGTGTTATGTCTTTAAACCGCTGAGATCAGCCTCCTCTCTGACCTCTCGCCGTCCATTTGTTTTTGCTCTCTGCCCTCAGCCGTCTGGCGTTTTTGGTAGGAATGGCAGGAATATAACAGCTGATCATGCGCCATCTGTTGTTGTGATGCTGTCGACACATTGAACAACATTGACCTATAAAATAAAAATGAATCCTGTTTCAGATTCAGCCCTCATGTCACACCTGACCAACAAATCCTCCAACCTAAACGACTGTACAGGTGGTTTGTCCGTCGTCTTGCACATGACTTTTAGGAGCGTCACCATGGTAACAATAATAAACATATGGTGAAATTTGTGGTTTGCTTTGGTTTTTTGGGTTGACTTCACATGTCACCCGCAGAGAAGGAGGGTTTCCAGGGGACGTAATCGGGCTGGGACGTACTGGTGTGGTGAGTGCAAACTGTTTTGCCGGTGCACTTTTCTGTACCCGCAGTTTTCATTGTGTGTTTGTGTGTGTGTGTGTGTGTGTGTGTGTGTGTGTGTGTGTGTGTGTGTGTGAAGAGGATCAATATTACACCGAGGCTTAGATCAGCCTCCTCTCTAACCCCTCATCGATTTGTTTTCGCTCTCTGAACGAAATCAAACCTCTGCTCTCTCTCTCTCTCTTGCCCTCGGCCCACAATTCATTTCGCTGCCTTGCCGTTCCTCCTACCTTTCATTCCTCCACTGCACCCCTCTCCCCTCCCTCCGTTTCCTCCATAATGATGTTAATAAAGTGAGCAGAATGGATTATCCAGATTCCCATGGCAGCTGGCCTGCCCTCTGCTCCGTCTCCTGCTCCCCCCTCTGTTTACTGGAGGGAATCATTCACTTAGTGTTATCGCTTTACACCCGCGCTATCTGAACACACACACTCGCAAACACACACTCACACACAGGCCATGCAAACACATATACTGATTAGCGGCATGTTTACACGGCTGTGATGGGAACACGAGGTAAAGTAAAGAGACGGGAAACTCTGGGGATTTGAGAGAACATATAAAAACTGTAGGCGCAGATCAAACCCACTTGTGCTGAAGAAGATCAAACACAGAAGGTGGAAAGAAAGAAAGAAAGAAAGAAAGAAAGAAAGAAAGAAAGCATCATCTAAATATTTTCCAAATGTTTCCTCCCTAAACACTAAGGAGACATCAGTGCACAAAAACAGGCCCTTATTCCCACCATTGGTCACGGTGTAATTGCTCTAGCAAACCTCTTTCGAATCTAATATAAACTAACGAGGCAGATCTCTCCGTCAGACGTTACCAGACAGTGGACAGTGAGCAGAGAACATGCTGTAGTTCCATTAAGACCGAGTTTCTCATGGCTGTGAAGGAAAAAAAAAAAAAAAAAAAAACGGGTGAGATGGGGTGGAGGGGGTGGGGGTGCTGGCTGGATGTGGAATTTGTATCCTATTTTAATAAGTTAAGCTTCGACACACCACAGGCTTGTTCTTCATTACTCGCTCCCTTTGTCCCTCATCGGTTGTTACCACAGTTACCCTTCCTGTAAAACGAGGAAGGAAGCTGACGTAGAGAAGAAGAAGAAGAAGAAGAAGAAGAAGAAGGCAAGGAGGATTAGGGGAGAATTAACCGAGAAGCGGCCGTGAGAGGTGATTTACTGGCGCCAACCAGGATGCCCCTCTCCCTTCCATCACGTCCCGAATGGGAAAATGAATCTGAAAACTACTGACAAAGGCCAGGCCAGCTGTTGCGTCTTAGAGTGAGAGACTGGGCACATCTGGAGCATATCAAAAGGAGCAGGTAGTGTGATTTTCCCAGACATGCTGCCTAATGTATAGATGCCTCTGTAGAACAGTGGAGGAATGTACAGTAAGGGCATTAACTTAAGCACTTGAAGTTTTACCAAAGCAATTATTCTTAAACTGCACCTTTCAGAGATACTGTACTTTTAACTCCACTGCATTACTACATACTTAGTTGCTATACATGTTAGTATAATAAATATAAACACCAGATGTATTATGAGTTTGTAAAATATGATGCAGTGTGTATACTAAATTTAAAATTAGCCTCACTTCAACCAACTACAGCAGTAAAACGCTACGCAGACATTAATTCAGTATCATTTACATGAAGTGCGATGATGCCGGGATGCTTGTTTACTGCCAGGCCACTGTCAAACAAATTTGATCAAACCACACCTATGCAGACTTGACAAAGTCTTTGAGTTCAACACTCAAATTAAATCCAACCTTTCTTTTCCAAAGTTGAAGATTTCACTCATCTTTGTTTAAGATCTGTGTTTGTGAGCTGTCCAGTTTGTGATTTGGCCGTCGCCATCTTGTAATTTTTGAAACTGGAAGAAACCGTATTTGAAGGAGAGGGTGGAGCTGAGGCAGAGTGAGGGGTGGATCTGACCTGCTCTGCGCTCTATCCTGACTGTGTGGTAATCTGTAAAATCTGTTCATTAATGCAACGTAAGTGACAAAATCCACAATTTGAATTGGTTCACTTCAATGAGGATGAAGAAAATGATGCTCTTCCTACTGTTGACAGTCTTGTTTTTTTTTTGTTCCCTCTTGCTGTAGTTTGCTACTAAAGAGACTGTAATCCTGCGTAAGATACATGTTAACTTCAGTTCTCTCCCCCATCGATAAAATCTCTTGATGAAGGGGCCATTTTACAGGTTGTATGGGCAGCAGAAATGTTTATAGTGACCTTTAAGTAACATTTTAAAAAAAAAACTACTTTCAATGGATCATTTTTAGAGTTTGTGTTAAGTAAAGGGTTTTTACCAACAACATTTCTCTCAATCAACTAATTCTCAGACCTTTCCAACAGCTGATGAGAGAGTTAAAGCAGGAAAAGAAACCTTTTACTCGTGAGGATGGAGTCAAAGTGGAAATGTAGCAAATTTGCCGTCTACTTTGTTTGTATCGGCTTGAATAATGAACACAATGGCAGAAACAGGGTGAAGCAGAGTTAGAAGGGGAAAAAGATTTATGAAGGTTAAGGCAGTGAGGGTGGAGTAAAGAACCATAGAGGAGAGGGGTAGGAAACAGAGGTGAGATTGTGTCAAAGGGGTAAGAGGGTGGAGAGGGGTGGGGTGGGGGGGCAGGAAGAGAGGCACAGGCCAGTTGGTGAAAATGGGATGGCGAGTGTACCTGCGAATGAATAAGCACCCTGAAATTCCTTAATACAGTTATCCAGTTAGCTAAGAGGCGCGCCATGCCAGCTCCAAAGATTCGTTACGGCCTCAATCAAGTCATCCACAGTCGAGCGTGTTGGCACCCGACGTGGAAGCAAAATGGAAAAGTGCTTGATTGAGTTTAGAAATGAATCGTTCTTAAAGAATCAAGACATAGGAATACTTCTGTCTCCGTGTTGGTCGCAGTACAACACTTGGATGTTAGAGCTCTTTTCACTTTGCTCCTGGAGGTCGGGATGACGCAGCAACTGGGGAGACCAATTAAATTTAAGCAAAACAGGGGGAACAACTCTTCCCTAATCCCCCCCCCACCACCACCCCCTCGCCCCCATCCTTCACGCTTCCCCCAAACAATTCTCCGGCCTTTCCCTACATTCATTCAGTCCTCCTCTCATCTTTCAGACATCACCCATACGTCCATGCATCTTTTTCCATTAGTCAGCGGCTCTATCACTCTATCAAAATCTACCCCAAATCTCTTATCCTCGTCCCCATCGCCCCTGTCTCACTCCGCGGCGGGGACTCAGCGGAGCGCCACCGGGCTCAAGGCAAACCTAATTTGGACTCTTAATTTCTGTCAGCCCTGTTGGACACAGTCATGGGGAGGAGGAGGAGGAGAGGAGGAGGGGGCCGGTACGCAGCCTCGAGCGAGAAGAGGGAACAGTGCAAAATGTTCTTACCCCTCTTTCTCTTTTTATTTTTCTACCTCTCTCATCATCACTTTTCTTCATTGCCCACCCGTCTCTCTAAATATGTTTGCACTCTCTCTCTCTCTCTCTTGAGATGCCACCCCTCCCCCCTCCTACTCTAATTAATTCTGCTGTGAATTAATTATCAGGAGGAATCTTCCCAAAACAGAGGAGAGAGGGGCGAGAGAGCGGGGAGTAATGGAGAGGGGATCTGCATTAATCACCCCAGAAAAATGAAAAGCTTGAAACAAAAGAGGCCACGAAATGAGAGAACAACACAACAAAAAAAACAAAAACACGATAAACAAAATTGTTTACTTCGCCCTCACCTCCGCAGCTGAAACCCCATGGGGATGTGATTAGGAAAACAGAGCTCTTTCTCTTCTTCTTCTCTCTCTTTTTTTTTTTTGTTTTTTTCTGCCCCTCCTTTGCTCCGCTCACTCTTCTTTGATGAAGTTGTGGGAGTTCAGAGGGAAAAGCGGTGCGGCTGGGATATCGCCTGAGCCCAAAGCACCATGGCAAGAGCAAACTTTGGCTCATCTGAGGAGGAGAGGGCTGGGAAGGAAGAGGTGTCTGCCTGTATATATGTGTGTCTTTGTGTGTGTGTGTGTGTGTGTGTGTGTGTGTGTGTTTGTGAGAGATGGCTCCCTGTGCATGCTTATACTCAGGAGTGCTGTCACGCTCGGCTGATTGAAACTTCCAAAGTGAGGAGTGTGAAGTTGAAGCTGTTCGCTGGTGTGTTACCTCGTGCCAGATCACCTCGGTGCGTCCCGCAACACTAATCAAGACGTTTGTTTAGCTGTAAACACGGAGGCTTGTCAAACTTTGGGGGGCCCAACAAACCAGTGACTCAGTCCTGCTTATGTGCACGTTGCCGAGGTAACCCAGACTCCCTGAACGAGTGACAATGAGAGGGATATGATGTCAGGAAGGCACGACCTGATTGGACGCGTCTATGCTGAACAATATTGCACTTTTCACATGTCAGATTTCTCAATTCTCAGCTTGGGTGGGAGACAGAAGACATTTGAATGTTTCTCTCCCAGATGGGTGGCATGTGAGTTCAAATCCCTCTGTCTGTGTATATGAAGAGAGTGGTGGGATTGAGGGTGTGTGTGTGTGTGTGTGTGTGTGGGTGGGGGGGGTTGCTCATCTCACTCACAATGAAGATGTCATCAAACCAAGCTTAGCCGCCCCCCCCTTCTGCTCCTTCCCTCCCCGCATACACATGTCCACACAGCAACTTGCCAACCCCACCCAGAAAACCAAACACACAATGCATTCACACACTCCGTCTCCACGTCCTCGCCAAGCCCAGATCATCAACACAATGGCCGTTCCCCTGCAATAAAAGAGGGATTTGAATGAAATCCTAAACTGTGGTGCACCACATAGGAAGTGTCTTGACCCACTGTCAGAAGGAATAAAACGTGCACGCTGAGGTACCTTGAAGCGCACGACAAAAAGAAAAACAAAAACCACCACCCTCCCACTCTGTTCTCAGGGTAGGACGACACCTTCAGCTTCTCTCAAAGTCACATGGACTCACGGGGAAGCTACTTTCTTAGTCAGACTTCCATCCCCAGCACCATTCAAGAAAAATATGCAGCTGAATATGAGCAACCATCCAGACTGCGGTTTCCCCTCGGCTCATTTTGTTATGATCGGCTTTCCAAGCTTGAATAACTGCTGGCTATCTTATGTCAACATCTGTCTCCTCATCCCCATAAAATTCTGAGATTTGGGGTTTGTTTCCTGTTGTTGGTTCAGATTACAGTTGTAATGAAAGTCACTGCAGTATGCGTGGCGGTGGAGCGAGAACCCACATTTGTCGTTGTCACTTGATGCAGTTATTTCACGTGGACGACGGTTCAAATGGCATCTTTTTTTTTTTTTTTCCCTCACCTGGCCAAATGAAACACACTAATGGGGTAAAATCTCCAGAGGGTGGGGTAAAAAAAACATGGCACCTTCTCACAACCTGACACCTTCCTGCAGAGACTATAAATGAGTGGCCAGTTATTATGATAGAACAGAGGCCAAATCTTGTTATGAGTTGTGTTTGTGAGGTGATGCGAGGATAAATATGGTTCAAAAGGGTTTTGGATGAAGAGTTTCTGTGGGAATAAAACACTAAAATGTTGCCAGCGTATTACAGTAAATGACACTGCATGGGAATGAAAAATGCAGACGTGTTACATAACTTCTGGTAAAGTTTGTACTTTAACTCCAGCCTGCTTCAAAAGGGTAATCATGTTTTGCCATGCTGGTTTGAATGAGAGGGATAAATACTGGTGGATGTTTTTTTTTCTTTAAATGTCAAACTACTATAATACCATGAGCTGCACCAGTGGAGATTAAGACTTTTATTGTGTTAATGTCCTACACTCTTTATTAACTCTTTGAGTCCTGGCCTCTTTTGTTTGGAGTACAGATACTCCTGGTCAGATTTTATTCTAATATACTTGAGCTAAAGTACTGGATTACTTGCTTTGGAAAATACTTGTAATGCGTAAAATTGTGCGACTTGCTCCACATCTAATATCTCACCTCTTCACCTCCTCTTTCCTTGTTCTATCCAGCCTAATCTCATGACAGTAATGTAAAGTGGTGAGAATATGTAGGACAGATCGATGTGTATTCAGTCTGCTGGATTCATACAAACTCAAGGTACAGTCATCAGTTATAAAATAAGCCTTAAGGAATTATGTCGTTGAAATGTTCGCCCGTACAGTTTGGCAGTCGCTGATCGTTGTTGCTCATCAGTCTAAAAGAAAAGTGGCAAAAGTCATCGTCAAACCGCAAATCTCTTTTCACTTTTATGCTGATGATGCACAGTTGTACCTGAGTTCTCTAAATTCACCCAGTGACTGTCTTAATGATGTGAAAAATTGGATGGCAAACAACTTTCTCCAGCTGAACCCAGAACAAAACGCAGATCATTTTCATTGGCTCCCAACACATCAAATTAAATTGCACCATCCGCTGGTGCCTTTTTGAAACAACATTAAGTCTGTCGCAAAAAAAAAAAATCTTGGTTGTTTGGTTTGATAGCGATTTAAACTTGGAGCAGCACACTGCAAAGCTTGTGCAATCATGTTTTTATCATCTTAGAAACATCGCAAAGATTAGACCGATTTTAACTTTCAAAGACACTGAGCCCATTTCACGTGCTTTTATCTCATCACGCCTGGATTCCTGCAATAGTCTTTTTACCTGCTGGAGCTCTCTTTTAAATCTCTTCTTAGAACAAATGGTCATAATTTATAGTTTTATTTCTTCTTATGTATTTTCTTTCATCTATCTCTGGTTTTTATGTTTTATCTGTTTTCTACAGCCTTGTAAAGCACTTTGTAACTTTGTTTTGAAAAGTGCTCTATAAATAAAGATTATTATTATTATATCATTACTCTACACTACCACACCAAGGAGTGTTTTGACTTTTGCATTTTTTTACATTGTTTCTTTTCCTTGCTGTTGAACATAGTTTCTTGTGGGAAGCAGTCCTTTGGGATGGAGGTAAAGGTTGGAGCTTCAGCAGTCTCTATTTCTTTGGCAGTCATGAGCTGTAGCCCAACTGACTAGTACGTAGGTCTAAAACCAGAGCAGACACTACACTCACATAGCACCTAGTGTCACAAAGTGGTTACTGTACAAAAAGAATAGAAGTTTTTCTTTACTTCACTGTGATCTCTGGTGAGGAATCGTCCGTGTCATCTTTATGTAACATATCCATTCTTAGGCCACTTTCAAACTGTTCAAGTAGGAAGCAGGATGAAGCAGGTGTTTTCCCTTGGTTTTCACCATCTTCAGGCAAAAAAGAAAAATGTAGAAAAAAGACAAAAAATACACTAACATATTGCAAAAAGGTGGCACGGTGGTACAGTGATTAGGTACAGGTTCTCCGACTTCCTCCCACAGTCCAAAGACATGGAGGTTTATGGTAATTGGTGACTCTAAATTGCCTTTAGGTGTGAGCTGAATGGTTGTTTGTCTCTGTATGTCTCTATATGTCTATGTCTACGATAGACTGGTGACCTGTCCACGGCTCCTAACCCCTCACGACCCTGTCGCAGTATAGACAACAGATGGATGGATGTTGCAAAAAAGCTACAAGGACTCGCTGCCAGTGCATCATTCAAATGATCCGTGGACATTTATTCAGCTGTATATTTCTGCTCTGGTTTGACTGAAGTAAGGCTCATATTGTGTTCAGACAGAATGCAAAGTGAACTTAAGAAAAAGTGTGACCACATGCGAGGTGACTGTGAGGATATCCAGTCAAACCGTTATTTATAATATGATTAGATTACATATATTATATATGCCGTAGTTTCATGAACAAACAGAGACAAGATGAAAAAGGGGAAAGACTGGAGGGTCAACAGACTGAGCTCAACACAAACACACTCCCCCTTCAGGCCCTGGTCATGTTATCGCTAGCTAGCTAGCTTACAACTAGTATTTGTACAATAGACACAGTGAATTGGCTGTTTGGGGCAACAGTCCAGTGGTCAGATAAAAATCTGCTTTCTATCTCGACTCGCCTTCAGAAGAAGAGGTTCAGTGTTTGACACAAAAGGCATCAGTCAGGTGTTCAGCTGTAAATGGTTAAAACTAAGACAAGTCCAGACCGCTGCTTTGCACAGCCCAACTAAATTACACAAGACCACAAATTTCTCATACTGCCACCATCCGTCATTGCAGACACACTCCATCAAACTCACTGACGCTTCTTTCTGGTGTTTAGCGAAGAGGCTTCAACTTAGTCTGGGCTTCTGTCCTCCACACAGAGGCCTATCGACACCGTTTGGAAGCGGGGATGATCGATGAGCTACTGCGTCATTCCCCAGAACACGTCAGAACTGTCACCGTGCGCCCTGAGCCAAGCCCACCACGTCCAAAGACAATGTGATGCATCAGTCATCAAGCCAGAACTTTCTCCCGGACAAGAGGATCTGAGCCCAAGTGAGAGGGCGGTACATTTTCCCCAGCTCTAATCCCATCTCCAGCCATAAACCATCAGATGCTAACCCAACTTAGAAACCAAAGCCTTGCGTATTTCATTCCAAAGCCAGGCCTGTCTAATTTAGCTCACGTTATCACCCCAGTAATCAGACCACTGCTCCCACACAGAACAACATGTTCTGTTCCTTCCAGGTTTATGCTAACACCCCATCCAGTCCAGTGTATCTCGAAGAGGCTCGGCTCCGGGGCCAGCAGAGACCAACATGTTTCTACCTTATGTCCAGGGAACCTCAGTTGTGTCAGTCCTAAGCTGGCACCAGCAGCATGTCTGGGAGGGGTAATGGAGGAGCTGCAGGATGAGAGACATCCACACAAACGCAAACCAGATGGAAGGATAGACGGATGGATGAGTAGGGAGGAGAGCCTGAGTCATCCTCTCTCTCGGCCTTCCACTCTTTCTGTTTGTTTCAGAGGAGTCTCCGATGTAGGCTGTGTTAGCCTGCATGCTGTGTGTAGTATACAATGGGTCATCCTAACTGGTGGTCAAGACGAAAGTGGAATTGGTTCAGCTGCTCATAAATCTGTTACTTATTCCTCTGAGCTCTGGAGGAAACTGCAGAATTATTAACCTTTGAAAAGAAGCCGCACTGTGCCTCATACCTTCTACATCAGCATAAACCCTGTAATTACAGGCATTACTGGGGTTTGCTTGAAACAAACTACTTCATGTAAGTGTCATGCAACTACATCTAAAAGCAAAAGCATTTACAGGTGTTCTGAAATGCCTCACTCAGAGACAGGGTGAGAAGCCTGGTGCCATAGACGCACTGTGCTTTTGAAGAGTCTCTCCTGGAAGATGTGCATTATGTTGCACCTGGGGCTACATACAAAAAGTGATCAGAGAGTGAGTAATAAAAACGAATAATTAAATTTAAAAAAACTGTCATCTGTTATCATCTATGTGCACCTGATCTTTCTTTATATCGAATGTGGATGATAACATCCAAATGCTGCTTGATTCGAAAAACCAACCATCTGACAAAATAACTGTTTGAGCCATCAGGATGCCTTCAAATGTAGGATAATATATCACCAGGTTTAGAATTGTAGTGTCAGGCTTTTGGACCCCGCTGTAGTTCATCACATATCACACAACCATATAGGACACCTCAAGCTGCAAAGTATAGCTGAGGCAGATGAAGTACGACAACTATACAGCCTAGACCAATGATTCCCAACTTTTATTGTTCACTCTAGTACCTCATCAGTAGATGATGATGGTTTAATGGAATTGTTTGACAGTATTTCACTGCACTTTGTCTCTCTCAGTTGGGAGTTGTCGTGCTTTTATGATTGATTATTGGGATTTTGTGCAATATAAATAAGTTTTAGTTTTCTTAGTTTGCAAATCAAGTTTACATTTGTACTACCAGCTCTTATTTCAACCATTACTCATTATGGCTTTTAGCTAGTGTTAGTGCCCTCAATCACCCTCAACCTAAACATTTGGTGTTACAGCTGAAAACTGAGGCTTGGCTTATGCAATCATTTGTACCATTTGTAATTCCACTGGTGTGACCTTTGTGTATGAGCATTTTATAACCTTTTCCTTTTCTCTACTTTAGTCATTTTGCCTTTCTAAATACCTCCTTGTAAATGCAAAAGTACCCCAAGAGCTACAACTTCCCCTGACCTGAAATCATTGGCCTATACTCATTAAAGCTGACCTCTGATAACATACACTTGTGACTATTACTGCAACTCTCTCTCCTAGAAATTATGTTTCCATAAAACTAAACTGCAAAAGCAAAAGCATGTTGTAGTGCTGGCTGGATTATGTTCAGAGGCAACATATTTTCTAAATGAATGAAGCGCTACATTTATTAAAGCCAGTGGAGTCAGTAGGAGGTGGTCGGGGTGACGGCAGCGCACAGCACACTATTATCACTCCAAAGTCCCATCTGGGGTTTGGTTCGGGCAACAAAAGCACTTTGGTTCGCGGTTAAGGAAAGATGGTGGTTTTGGTTAAATGTGGATAAACACATGGAATTTTGTCTGGAGTCACAGTGAACTTTGAATCAGACTAAGTTCCCTCACCTTAACAAAGCTGCCTAAACCAGGGGTCTCCAACCATTTTGCTCCAAGAGCTCCTCATGTCTTATATCACTATTTGCAAAGCAATTCAGATGAATAAGATAACTTAACAAATCATCAAATATCAATATCCAAAATTCCTATCTTGTAGCAAAAACATGTAAAACTGACATCAGACATCACACTGAAAACAACAGCTTAACTTACCTAAGTCAAATTGCGATCACTGCACATCTCATTTAACTGACAACTGACATAATTAATTGGTGTTGAGGAAGGACAGATGATTATGTCTCTATATCTGATTTAGTTGCAAGTTTATACTGTGGGTTCATGTGTCCTAGTGGCGAGTGATGTCACCCATTGGTTTGTTATGAAGCCTCCAGTCATTGGCCGTCGTCATCTTGATTTATTGAAAGCAGAAGAAAGCATATTTGGAGGAGAAGGTGGAGCTGAGGAGGAGTGAGGGGTGGATCTGACCTGCTCTGTCCTCTATCCTGATGTCAGGCAGCTCACTGTGTGTAGTACAACATGGTAGGAGTTAGGGATAACCCTAATACATACCCTGCTTTATGGTCTATTTTTCTTTAAGTGGGACCATCATTTAAAAAAATCAATATCATGTTGTGTTAAAGATTGAAAATGAGATCATAAACTCATTGGGAAAACATTTACTGAGCTAACAAATTAAGTGAGAAGTAGGACAATTTTTCCATAGACTTCAATACGATCTGACTTCTTTTTTCAACCACTAGAGTCGCCCCCTGATGGTCATTAGATAGAATAAAGGTTTAAGGCTCTTCAGCACTGGCTTCACTTGACAGGCCCAGAGTCAATATCCACTTTTACATGCGGACTATGGTACAGACCTACATTCACCTTTGGGTGAGCCACATGTTGGAAACCACTGGTCTGAACAACAAAAAATTGAACTATACCTGAATCACTATAAGTTTATATTAGTTGAAAACAAACACATTGTCTGTGAACATTACATTATAATACATTATAACTTGCCAAATTAAAAGCATTTCCTCATTATACTTATTTTCTCGTTATCAAGTATTATTAAGTCATTGTAAACAGCATGCAACTTATTATTATTATTATTTTTATTTTTTTTTACTTCCTGCCTAAATTCTATGGATATGTTGCGTAATTCAGATCCTGAGCCTCTTGTTCTCACTCACATCACCACGTCAACATTTCCATGACAAGTAAATCTTGCGTCATTCACGACTGAGACAACTGTCAGCTTTTCTACAGCCGACGGAGATACTACAATAAAAAGAGCCAGATCACTGACACCAGTGGAACTCAAGGAGACGCCTCATTTCTGCAGTAACCTCAATGATATGGCTACAACATGACTGACATGTGTTTGAAGCCATGTGTCATTGTTACTGTGGGCTTTTAAAAATTGCTGTCAGTTCATGTGGCTATTGGCTGGTATCAGTTTTGGCACAAAGGCCCGTGGTGTGAACTGTCATATTTTCCCTTTTCCTCTGTCTCTACAGTTTCATTCCTCCTCCACCCAGAGGAGAAGGCAGACGGAGGCAGGTACAGGTCTGCACAAAGTCACTCCATTTGTCACACTCTCTCCATCCTACTAAATCTATCAGCGCACAGGCCGGGAGAAGCTGAGGACTTCAGCGGCCCACATATAGAACCATACACTTCACCCCGGAGAGAGTTAGAGAGTCAGAGGCCGGAATGAAAGAGAAGAAGTGAAAAATAACAAGAAACATGACAGCTCTGATGTCATTTGCCATTAGAAACCATTAGTGGGTTTGAATGTTCCATTGAATGGTTTCAAGTCAGTTTAGTGTGGGTGAAAGCCCATTGACATCTTACTATCACCCCATAAGTAACCTCTCACACACTTGTGTGGATATTTAGTGGTAAATTGGGAGTAATGAAGCAGAAGTGGGGGTCACAGTAGCTCTTTGACGAGCGCAGCCTCCACTACACCTACAAAATCCCACGAGAACACACAGCACATACACAGGCCATCACTCCGCCGCCACCTAGCAGCCGATGGCATGATGTCGTAAGCAGTGGCCCATCCTGTTTTTCCCTTGGCAGCGTGTTGGGTGTGTCAGACTGAGGTGGCGCTGACCTGAGGAACAAAAGATGAAAGAGAGAGGGTGAAAGGAGGGGATGAGGGAGAAGACAGACAGACAGACATAGGCACAGAAACCTGTCGCCACTGTCAACACTGCATTATTTCCAACCACTTCCTCCTTGCTTCCATCCAAGTTACCTGTAATTGTCTCATCTTACCTTGCACTGCTTTGAGTTCAACTGTGTTTCCCTTGTTCCTTTTGAATTGAAAAAGAGAAAAATTTTAAAATCTCAGTTCTGTTCATTTGTTTTCATGCTGTGGTTTGAGTGAGACCAGAGGAAGCCAAACCCTGACTTAAACTGCATCTGACTGACCAGTGGGACTGCTCATCCCTCCATCCCTGCTCTCTTTCATCACTCCTGACAATCACGACTGGTTACATGGACCATTTGAGGTAAATGAGTTGCATAATAGACAGAGAGACAATTTCAGCATGGACAACAATAACAAAGAGTCAGGGAGTCTGAATGAATGTGCAACAGCCAAGGCACACTGGCATTCACGCATTCAGGGCTTTAATGACGTCTGTATGCTAAAAGGACAGCGCTGCAAAACAAACCAGTTATCCAAAACCAACCAATGGTTCCAGTCCAACCAATCCTTAATGAAGGCTTTTAACAACATTGTCCATTTTACCGCCATCCTGAATGCTGAAAACATGCCATATTCTTTACCACAAGCTTTTCAACCAGTAAAACTAGCATCACACCTCGAGTACAAGTTGGTGCTGATGTGGTCGCCATTGGGATAATTACAGTTTCCTGATTTGTGTAAACTTGTCTTGTAAATGCAACAATAGCTAACACTCTTGTCAATACTGGTCCATAACGCTAACACTGGCTATAAAATGACAGCAAAACTTACAAATAGGTCCTTGCAACTGGCATTATAGGAGAACGTGTAAGGTGTAATGGAGGTTTTTTTGGAGATGACCAATAACAGGGACTCAGTGAATGTGAGAATATATCAATCTGTTTTGCTTCAACTTCTCTTTTTACTGCCTCTTGAAAGTCCCCCAGCTTTAAAGAAGTTTGCAGGAAAACCTCTTAGATAAGCAACTAGAGTTTAAGCAAAAGGTTTGGGTTAAGGTGAAAAAAGAACCGGCACTGTTAAAGTGGTTAATGAAGAGATGCAAAGGAATGTTACCAAGCAATGTAAGGATTCACTATCGACTAGTATTGGTAAGAGAATCAGCTTTGGGGGAAAAACAGGTATAACTCCACTTTTTCGTTATTGTTGTCATTTTCTGCTGCTTGTGGTTGCAAATCAGGTCCAATGCACATCAAACAGCTCCAAGCAGGTAGACTACAGGTGCAGTTGGTTGAAAAAATGCTCACCTCATGGCTGCCACTGTATGGTTGCAGAGGGAGCAGATTTGGGTCACCTTGGGCTCAGATTCACATCTAAAACCAGCACCAAGAGTAGAGCAAGCAGAGCAGAGTGGAGCCCAGCAGATATGCAAGCAGCCTGCCAGGACCGCAGCCCAGCCAGGGAGCTTTATAAGAGCTGGGTCTGGTTATAATAGGAGGGAGAGAGAGGATAGGGGGAGGTTGGTGGGGTGGAGGAGTTGGACAGCGGGGGTTATGTTTCCATGCCCCTGTGAGTGTGGATGATCCAAAACCCCATGTCTGTAAATGTCAAAGTTAGGAAGCATAATCCAAGACTGAAATCTCTATAAGCTGTCCTGTAAGAAGCTGTAAACCCAGACTCAAATGGAACTGAGATCTTTATCAAACTATAGACCAACACACTGTGCTGTAAAGGCACTGCTGTAGTACAGTGGCAGCTTTTGTGTAAGTCCTCATTCATTCTGCTGCCCTCCATCTACCTTTATATATATATATATATATATCTTATACATCT
>CM076668.1:5006692-5125667 GCA_038496675.1 Rachycentron canadum | reverse complement strand
TAATAATAATAATAATAATAATAATAATAATAATAATTTACTTTTTGTGGTCCACCTTCAGCACATTTAACAAACTAAACCAGTGTCTATAATAACATTAACACCTGATTCAATGTTCTAAACATGACCTTGTTCCTTCAGTTAACTACAGAGGTCTCCTCTGCTCCTCAGCTTGGTCCAGTGGTGTGAAAAAGTCCTACATGTGGTACCACAGTGGTCTTGGTCCTAATTATGTTACAGCAATGGAGCTGTCTCTGACCGCAGCACCAAAGGTTTACAGGGCTCTCATTATACACTTAGCTTCTACTGTAAACCAGGAAACAAGGAGCCTGGGAGCTGCTGCTCCAAAACCACACCACTTCCTCATAGGCTTTTTACAAAAAAAAAAGAAAAACGGCTTTGTTCTTTTCCTTTGTCGTCCACTCTGATCACTGTCTAAAATCAAATGAATGTCTGATTTGTTTGCCAACTGGCTAACACGCACAATCAAAATTGTGTCGTGATACTCTAAACTCTGCATTCGTGTGTGTTTTGATTTGGTTTGATGTTTTGCCAATGGTCACGTTATATGATACTTAAGCTATTTCCACTTCCACTGACATTTCTTTAAAAGTATATTCTTGTGCTAATGGTCACAGTGGCCACATGATCAAGGATGTATGTTCCAAACATACACATTTCCTCTGCTTCAAAAAGCGTCACACAGTCCCGTTGAACTGCTCTGTGTTATTTCAAAAGATTTGCTCTGAAAATACAACAAATTCCAGTTAAATACACATTGAACCATTAATCCTTTTGGACTTATAACATAGTATAACACATCATTTGGAGAACGCTTTCTTCAAGAGCCTTACAATGTTTTCAGTGCATGTATTTTTAGCAAAGACTGTCCCAGTAGGAATCCAACCCCCAACCCTGTCGGTGTTAGGGCTTTTCTGTGTGTGTTGACTTGTGCAGGACTCCTGAAAGACTTGACTATGGTATACACGCACCACATTTTCCATTTGTCAGAATATACAGTAGCTTATCCGCATCACAATTGCTTTAGTACCGTTGATAAAGAATAAATAAAAATGTAACAATGATAATAGAAATGAACAAACTGGCATCAACTTTGTCTGTGCAGATCACCGAGCCAAGGCCTTGCATTAGGAGAATTAGAGGGTATTTGAGAGCAGCTCAGACTAAGCCAAGAGTATTGGGCATACTGTTGAAGATTATAACCCGGTCTGCAGCCCTCTGCAGTTCTGTTTCCAGCTCATTTCTGCAAAAGATGATAGTCTATTGGCTGAGTACCGCTGCACTAAGTGCCATGGAGGGAGAGAGTTGTACTCAGCCAAGTCCACTGGTCCACTGGCAGGAGAGGCTGGCAGGAGAAAGTCCCAGCTCCATAGTTTAAACAGCCAACAGTAGATGATTGGTCTGGCAAAACAGAGCCTCTCTGCCTAGCAAAACACATGGCAGTGCTTATGTTCTTAACCCTTACTCAGGTCCTACACTATAGCACATCTTATACATGCAAGCAAAGTAAAGTGGATGGCTCAGACTATTGCCCCTTACATCGGTACGCTATGTTTCTGATAGTTTCTTTCAAATGTTTGTGCGTCAGGCCACAGGCTTAAAAAGTATACCTTTAACCAAACAAATGGTTAAAATCTGATCTGAGAAAATCTGAAAAGCGAATCAGGAGTGAGCTGCCAGCTCGAGCAAAGCACAAAAGGCTCAACTGCGCTGGAGCTCCCGATCTGTTTAAAGGCAGTTGTTGAGGTATGAGCATCAACCGAATCATTGATCAACGCTTACGTATGAGAATAATCTTTAATTAAAAACAAATGGCACGAATCTCGATATAACAATCAAAATGGAGGCAATGGCACATGATCCAATGAGAGTAGGAGTGGGGGTTGTCATAGAAATGTGTTCACAATCGCTCCTTCCTGTGTTACAACTTTTCAATAATGGCCAGAAGTGGTTTTACAGAACAGTGTGGTGTCACAGTGAGGTCGACCTTTGACCCCCAAATTGTAATCAGTTCATCTTTGAGTCCAAGTGAATGTCTCCCCTTGGGCGTTCCTGATTACATTCACAAGTAAGTAAGTAGGTAACTGTGCCCTTGAACTTTGACCTTTGAGCACCAAAATCCCACTAATTGTGTCAAAATTGTTGTTGAAGTTGATGTTTGTGCCAAATCTGAAGAAATCGCCTCAGAGGAATTCATTCAAATTAATATTGATTGACTTTTTTCACCTAATGAACTTGCAAGTAACGGTAAAAGAAATTCAATAATTCTGATTCTACTGTTAAGGAAAAACACCTGCAGAATATTTACATGGTCTGCAGAGACTGGGAAAAATTGTATAACATGCCAACAAACTCACATACGGAGACAAACAAATATTAACAGGTAGCATTTGTGCCTGAGGTGGTTTTGGCTTTAGGACTTTCCTAAATCCTGGAACTGGAGCCAGCAAGTTCTAATTTGGGGAAAAGAGTTGGGAGATTGGATGGATATGAGGTTAAAAAAGCAAGCAACAAAAGCAGGGATAAATTTAATATCTTCTTTTTGACTTAAGCTGGCCCTCTTAATGAAAGGACATTATATTTGGTATTTGGTTATAAACTAAAAAGTGGGACCATTTAGCACTAGATGTCATTAGCACCCATTAGTTATCTGGACCAGATTTTATTGCAAAAATGTCAAGCTCATGACGGTGTTAGAGTAAAGGTATGATGATTAGACAAAGTGCTCAGACACTTGGCTCGCACTGGCTCCAGTATTCAGCCAGGGAAGACGCACTTATAAGATAAGACAGATATCTAGAAATTAGATCCACAGATCCACATCCAAAGAAACTACAACAAAAACTGTTATATCATCATCATCATCAACCATCTCCTGGCTTTTTAGCTTTTACAGTTAGCTCAAACTGTGTCTGGTGCTGAGCAGTGTTTTTTTTTCATGAAAATCTGCTGTGATAACAAACAATCTTGTGTGTAACAATGTTATGAATGGTAAGACTGTAAAGTTGTAGTGTAGACAGCTCAAGTGGCAACTGTGCCTGACAATGGTAATTGGTTTGTGAGCTGCCATTTTAAAGCCTCCAGTTTATAAATTGGCCATTGGTCATATTGGCTTTCTGAAACCAGAAGAACCCAAATTAGGAGAAGGTGGAGCTGAGGAGGAGTGAGGGGTGGATCTGACCTGCTCTGTTCTCTATCCTGATTGTGTGGTACAGTCTGTCAATCACAGAGTAGCCACGCCCTTATGCATATGCTACTTTCTCTATTTTCTTCTAAATGGGACCATCATTTAAAAAAATAAACATCGTGTTATATTGAAGAAGACTTGAAACTAGAGACTGTGATCATAAACTAATTAGGAAAATGTTTACTGAGGTAATAAATCAAGTGAGAAGTCAGGACATTTTCACATAGACTTCAATACCGTCTGACTTCTTTTTACTGGCTGATGGTCGCATGGTTACATAGATTGAAGGTTTGAGGCTCTTCAGCATTGGCTTTACTTTTCAGACCCAGAGTCTATGTCTTTCATAGACAGTTTATATTTTGAAATCTGTTTGAAACTCATGAATATCAGCTCATTCACTGGAGGGTAGAAGCAATGCACCAAAAATGACCATTCTGTATGAAGACTTTAAAGACTTTTATAAACAAGTAGGGTAATTTTCCCATAAACTTCAATACAATCTGTCTTTTTTCAACCAGTCACCCCATGATGGTTATTAGATAAAATGAAGGTTTGAGACTTATTGGCATTGGCTTCACTTTCAGCCCTAGAGTCAACATCTACTTTTATAAAGTGTCTATGGGACAATTAAACACTGAGCTAAACCTCATAAAGCTCCATAAAGCATCAGTATGATCCTGTTTACCATTGTCACATTGTCATTTCATGCAATGTTACTATAAAATATTTATTATAGATGATTTCAAGTCATTCATTTTTGCAGAATATCAGAAAACAGTCAAACTCTGGCCAAACCTCTTTGTATTTGTTTTTCCAGCGTATGTATTGACTGATCACTTGCAGTTACCAGTGACACGGCTTGAACATGCATGTTCCTGGAACCTTTGACTCACTGATGAAGTGCTTCAATGATAACATCACAGAAAAAAAGGGGATAAAAACTTTCAGCTTGGTTTATGGAAACACAATCAATAGTAGAATAAACCAAACGCATGAATGCAATGCATCTGCCGAGCAATCGATCTGTCATCTGAAAGGAACAGGCCTCCGTCTGAGAGCAGTGCGTTCGACAAATTAAATGCTAGCAAGGGGTGAAAGTAAGGAGTGGTGGGGGGGTGGGGTTGGGGGGTTCTTGGGAAGAAAATGTTCCCGTGTTCAACCATTAACTGAGTCCATAACTCTACACCTCTGAGTCAACTGTGACAGCTGCAGCATAAAGCTCACACAAACTTCATGTTCAAAAGCACAATTTAACGTGGCCAGATACACAAAAATCTCAGTAAACAACGCGACGCGACTGTGGTCCAAAACCTCAAGCCCCAGACCTCAGACCTTAAGGCTTGCTTGCGGCCTTAACATCTCCTAACATGCCGTCTGGGGACACAGGCGGAGTGAGTGAGTGAGTGCCAGACAATAAGAGACAGACAGACTGACAGGAAGGCAAATTGGTCTAAAAAATCCCCTAAAGCCGATTGTTACACAGAAGGAAGAAAAAGTCACAAGGAGAGGTATAAGAATAGATAGAGCCCGCAGCCTGTTTCAGTGTGTATCTGGCGCTGTGTGTTGGATGGAAGGGATCGGATTGCAGCACTGAGCTGGGCCAGCCAGATTTCTTGGAGCGCCCGACACTGCGTTCTGCCAGGATTGTGTCAATAATCTGAGGCGATGGACTCCTTCCACCTCCCAACCCACTGCCTGTTTATCAGCCATGCCAACCACACACACACACACATACACACACATGCAATACAGCAGTGCACAAACATATGGAGGAGCAGACTTGTACTTATTCATGCTACAAACAAACGCAGTGGCATGTTGTTGTTTTTACATTAACTAGACAAAATTCATACTGTACAGTCTATACCTTCCTCCCCCACTTGCTAACATACATGAAGCACATATGGCCCATAATTCAATACTACACATCAGGTGTTGAAGATTTGCCATAAATCAAATTGCACAGATGTAATCATTGCAAGTTATTGTCGGTTGCATATGTTTATATAACCCCCATTTAGTCTGTTCGTATTTATATCCCATTTTTCTTTGATGTATCCTATTACTTATGGCTGCTGCAATAACCGTATTTCTCAAAGGAGATGATTAAAGTTTCTATCTAATCTAAAGTAAAAGCCCCATTTTTACCCCATACGGCACTTCGGCTCTGTCCAAGAGGAATTGTTTGGAAAAAGTTGGAGTTGGAGTTGGAGCTCCTTTTTTTTTTTTTTTAAAGCTGCCAGAAGCTACAATAAATGGTCTGGTTGGTTAAGATACAGCAAAGTTTTATGAAACAATACACTAATCTGCTCAGCTGTGTAACATTCAGAAAAGAACCTCCTGCAGTAGTTATGAAAGAGGGATGCTAAGTAAATGCATGAATGGGGAGTTATTCAATAATACACATTTGATGGTTTAGATTTAAATGTAACTGTAGGAGAGATATTCATGCAATCAGTGCAGCCAAACTGTGAAAAGGTACACACTGCAAGCTGTGAATTCCCAGATAATGTTAGCTTGTGTTACATAAGATCCACAGAGAGGCTAATTTGAGATCCTGCAAGATTCTCTCACACCCTGTTTCTCTGCGATCGCTTAGAGTCCGCAGAGGCCAAATCTGGTCACAGGCAAACATCCAGTATGAACTGATGGAAGAGGAAACACTGAATAACTCTCATAATAATAATAATAATAATAATAATAATAATAAAAATACTCTCAATTTCTCTCTCACTCACTTCCCCTCCCTCCATCTGCCTCTTCTCTCTCACTTCACTGTCTTCCAATTGTGTTTTTTTTCTCATTTTTCACTCTCATTTGTGTTCAGTTTTTTCAGTGCATTTACACGTAGCATGTATGGAAACTAAATTACAGTAAACTTCTCCAAAACTGCCAATTTTGGTCTAAACTCTGTGTGCTGGAGAGTGCAACAAACACAGGACCATCATTTCCAGACAGTGAACACACCACACAGTGGATGTGAGGTTGTGTTGACCCATAGTTCCCTCTTGTTGTCCGAGATCGAACAGCTGAAGTAATTACGAACAATAAGGAGCAGAGGGAAAAGTGCAGTGACGTAGTTTATAGAGCCAAAGTCCACGTCAGGAGAAGGTTAGGGTGGATGGGTGACTCAACAAAGCACAGGAATGTGACACAGGGGAGCGAAAGTAGCTTGAAAGTAGCCGTTTATGTTGTTTCTGTTATCCATTGTAAGGAGGTTTTCCCAAGTGTCACTCAACCCAAAGGAGTTCAGTGAGACCCCAGAGGTCAGAGTGCCGTGTTGCATGAGTAATGCTGCAGGAGGAGACGCTCTGGTGGCCATCCCAGGCACCAGTCATGGCCATCCCGCTGCGAGGACAGATAGCGCTCCCTTGTGCTACGGTACTGAGGCCTTCAGTCAGCAAAAGCCCTCGAATGGGCATCAGCAACTGTCTCTGTTGTCTGGGGCCAACTCCTGAACCAGTCATCATGTTATTTTGGTTAACAGACCAATAGGAACCCTGCACATTCCTCTATGTATGAGATATGACTAAATATGGGGTTTAGGTTATTTCTGGGAAGGGCAGAAACTAAATAAAAATTAACAGCAGGGGCTCTTCTGGTCAGAATTGAGGTGACATCATTCCATCACCATGTATTGATCGTTCCTCTGTTTTCCTCGTCCAAGCTTCTATAAACATCCTTAGCATAATACATCCTGGGCTCCTTTTCCCCCCTTTTCCTGTGTTTCCAGTGTTGTCTGTCTGTCTCTCTCTCTCTGTTTGTGTGAGCTTGTGTGTCTTGGTCCACGCCTCCTCCTCACTGCTGCAGCCAGCTCACCTGATATCCATCATCCCATCAGCCCAGCAGTATTTCAACCCTGGTTCCACAGTCACTCTCAGCAGACGACTCAGTCCAGCTGAGTGGTAACGTCTAGGCCCCTTGGATGAAGGGAGTAATTGATTTGGAGCGTCAGTCTAACCACCCACCTGCTGCCTCCACACAGCTAATATCTACCCCCATCCTCCACCAGGAACCCTCACCCCACCCCCATTGCCCACCCAAAAGACTCTCTTCACCCCTGTGTGCCAATATAGAACTTCTATTACACCATCCCACAGTGTCTGTGTGTGAATCCTCTCTGGCGTCCAAACAGAAACCATATTCAAACCATGACAAACCTCACTCTGCCTGTGCTGAAGGATTCCTCATGTCTGCCAGCTCCAGTCCATCCTCTCCGTCCTCCACTGATCCTGCTGAGCCACTTGCCACCGGCCTGCACCTCTGCCCAGCGGTTTCTGTTCCTGGACCTCTGCTCCACCATCTTGCACCTGCCAGCTCCACAGCCTTCCCCGAGCTTTGCAATAAACTCCATCTTCTGTCACCACTGTGGTTCTGTTCTGCTTTTGGGTCCAAGAACATTTTGTCGGCTTCCAACAATATGGGTGTTCAGGTTGTAGACTTGTTGTGTTAACAATGTCAAAGATTTGCTCCTTGGCCTCGGATTAATGCTGCAATAGGCTTTACTACAGTAACTGTTAGGCTGTTAGCCTGTGTAAGCTAGCCGTTGAATTCATTCCTACACTTTAGCTTGTTTTTGGAACGGCTGAAAGAAAAGACACGCTCTTTAACCCTCTGAACGCCAAACAACATCACTGAATAAAACAGACAATGGTTCCAATGACGGTGCTAAATCTCTTTGTACTCTCTACCACTAGTTAGCAGACAGGCTCTAGCCCAAAATGACGCCAAGGAGCAAAGATGTTATGGATCTGTTATTGGCCGATTCTGGTTGGCTGAGTAATAACAGTGATAGTGACGGCATTTATCTCTAAACACTTTCAGGCCACAGCCTTTTGAAATCTTGATGTCAAAATCCAGTATTTTTTAAAAGGTGAAACATGAAGCAATTCACAGCTTGACAGGCCCACAATGATGAGCTGTGAGTGGACAATCGCTAACTGGGGGAAGAGTTTAGCAAACAGTTGTTTAGCAACAAAGACAGGAACCAAAAACAATTCACAACGGTCTCTTTAGTTTGTCAATCCCTTTACTTGCTTCTTTCTTTCTTTCACTCTCCTTTTCTTTGCTTTCTAAACTGTGAAAGGACATAACTCTGGAGAAATACACAAACACAGAATCAAATGCTAACAAGATGAAGTAGTTATGATTCATCCTTGCCGAGACATCTGGATCAAGGCGGGCGGATGGTATGGCGGGTGGGGACACAGACCCATGGACCCGAGAACTTCTGTCAGGTCCTCACACAAGCAGGGGGTGTCACATGTAGCCCCAGGTCCTGTGGACTGCTCTGGACCACTCTGAGCCCTATTATCTCCAGTGCATTAGGTCATATACGGATTTGAAAAAGCAGTAATTTCATCGGACAACAGGGGAAAACACACTGAAAGAATGTTTGGGGCGTATCAGTAGTATCAGTGACAGACAGATGCAGATTAAATTCTGTTTGACATTGTGTATTAACAAGACAGTGAGACAAGATAATAGCACATTTCCAAAGCAACATCACTTGTTTCAAGAATTTCCAAGCAAGTGTGTCAAAGCAGGAGAGATTCAACAGAACAGATTCACGGCAATGGCACCAAATCAAGGAAATCAAACTGACTTACACTGGCAACAACTGACTTTATATCACCCCACTTAGAGTTTTGTTTCAGTTGTTAAAAGGAAAATTACTTTTTTTGTTGTTGTAAGAAAAATAAGATGTGAAGACTGTGACCTTGATGGCTATTATGCACTGCACAAGCGCCCACACTCAAACAGCTTGGAGACCCAAGCAGATGGAGAGCAAGACCGCCGTCCAAACCTCAATCCCCAGACCTCAGCTTACACTTGGCCTTGAACGTCTTTAACCTACCATCATCAGAGGGGAAGGGAAGGAGAAGGAGTGTAGAGGAGGGAAGGGAAGGAGTAAGAGTGTAGAGGACAGTATGAGAAAGCGGAAAAGTTATCAAACACTCAAGTCAGAAGAAAAGGGAAACACGGGCCAAATCACACTTGATACAATCCAATTCCATCCAACATCCAATGAGATTTTAACATGTCATTTCAGACCTGTGAGTCCAGATTTGAAACTGTTGCTGTTTTGATGCATAATCCAGGTCCTGAGTGTCCCCCAGCTTTATGAAGACTGAAGAGCCACATTCAGGCCCCAATACAAACTATAGTCCTGGTGATATTTCTCGATGGAATCCAGTGAGTCATTCTGCTGAAAGACGACAATCTCAGTTTGCATTCTGGGTAAAGACACGGTTCTTTGTCCTCTGATGGTTTTTGGCAGTTGCCAACAGTCTCTTGGTGTATTGCCACCACCTTCCGGTGGGCGAGTGTTGTCAGGTCTCACAAGAGTTAATACTCATTAGCTCCAAGGAGATACGGTCTGTTCACCATTCACCAGAGACACGAGCAAGTATGGTGACACACAGCACTGCTGTCAGGGTTTTGCAGCTGATGACTTTTGCAGCTAATGTTATCATTCACGCCATTTGAAAACAAGCAGTACATTAATGGGATGCA
This sequence comes from Rachycentron canadum, assembly GCA_038496675.1. Classification (NCBI taxonomy): domain Eukaryota; kingdom Metazoa; phylum Chordata; class Actinopteri; order Carangiformes; family Rachycentridae; genus Rachycentron; species Rachycentron canadum. Next base: position 5,115,943 of record CM076668.1, on the reverse strand, counting down.
CATATGTGTTAGATCTACTTCATATTTGTCTGCACCAGTGGACACCAACTGGTGGACGACGGTCCAAATCCAGACCGCAAGAGGCTTTCATCCAGACCACGGAGCATCTTGACATAATGCAAAACGATTCCATTTTGTTATTAAAAACACTTTTTAACAGGGACAATGACAGCAGCTCAGTCAAGTCCCATTGCTACGGGTTGGTATATGGAAGCAAACAGATCCAACAGATATATGACTTTAACAATGTCATTGTCAGACGTTCGAAAAGTCGACACTGAAATCACTGAAAGAGTTTTCTGAGCAGAATGGACAGAGCCATGTGCAGTTATTCTCCTCACAAGGAGTTCAACGAGGCCTGTCTGCTTTATCTGCAGTGGTCAAAAGTGGAAATTAAAACGGCATCGTGAAACTAGACACAGACACTTAGGAGGTGGAAAATAAATGAACTCACAGCCCAGTGCCCAGATCTGCACAGGTCCTCACAGCACAACAGTGAGTGTCCACTGAGGCTATGTGTATGAATTTCTCTAGGGAAGTAATCGTTAAGCTAAAAGGTTTTTGATTTAAGCTGCCGTTAAGGCCAGTTCACCCTAAAAGAGCATTTTAAATGTTTTCCTTTGACAATGTTATTATTCTGTGGATGCAGAAAAGAAATGAACTGATGTCCTCAGCACAGAAGAAAGGTTGACTTGCTGAACCTCTTGCAATTTTACTTGTGATATTATTTGTAAACTGTGCCGACTTGTCCATGCTTGCCATTTATACGAATATGCTCATGATTAAGAAAACCTTGTTTGAACTACCAAGCCGACAACCGCCGTCATGTGACCATTTTACCTGATTGTTGCTGGACTTAGTGAAGCCAGATAACTAAACCATATCCTGGGTAAGTTGAACGTACTGATTTCTCATTTCCTTGATAACTATTACTTATCTGGGGCCCACAAGAGTTTCAGATAACATGTCATCTGAGAGATGGATCCCTGCAGTGTTCTCCATATGGCTAAACCTCATTACTCTTGTAGTTTTTCATCCTCAACAACTTGACAAACCCTCAAATAATTGTGTTGTGGTTAAAATGGATTTCATTGGGATAATGTGTAGGCTCTCGTTTCTTCATTCTGTTTCCTAATAAAATGAATACAACTGCTTTTAAAGTTTTATATATTTGTTGACATTATTGAGAAGAGCTAAGGATCATGACCAACATCTATTATTTGAGAAAATCTGAGCAATTCAGGCCAAAACAGGCACCCTGTTAGTAACTAGATGTTCCGACCAACAGCAAACAGGTTCTTCGTGGGACCTCACTATGCTCAATACCAATACCCACCACCACCCCCACCCCCTTCCTAGTGTTGTTTTCTTTCCTTGTCTCCTTTCCTTGTGTCCCTCCTAAACCCCAGCTCAGCTTCCCCTCACTGCCAGATTGTGCTCTCTGCCTGGATCTCCTTGGCATTCACCTGTCAGTTTACTGGTATTGTGCCCCTAGCCTATTCCCCCCCTCCCACACGACAACTCCGGCCCTCCTGCCCTGGACTCCTGGATCCATTCTACTATCTCCCGACTTTTAAACTGTTCATTAAAGAACCTTGTTTTTTAGTCGCTGGTGTCTCTGAGTCTGAATCTGCACTGGGGTCCTAGACTAGTTCTTGCTTGATCATAACACTTAACCCATCTTTCAACAGTGTCCATCCCTAGTCCCTCAGGTCAGGTCTTGCTGCATCTCTTATACTACCACAAGTACCACTTGCATCTCCCCGACCCCCACCTCACCAAACCAGTACATCATCTGCATCCCCACTCCCAGTTCCAGCCTTAATCCAGGTCTCAGTTCCAGCTCCTGCACTGAGCTCCAGAGTATCCAAACGCCAGGCATAGTCTAGGGCTGGGGTGGGCCCACTGGTTCGCCGGCATCTGGATCTAATCATGGGTGTTTGTCGTCGGGAATTGAATCAAATTAAAAAGTTTAATATTTAATGCGACACCAGATGGAAGCGGAGAGGGGAAAGAGGCCCTGCGGTCAGCACTAATATCCCCTTCTGAAGAGCCATGCTGCATTCCTGGAGGGAGAACCGCTGGAAATATGTACACGCACCCATACACACACACACACGGGCACATGCACAAATGTCCATACACACACAGACACAATTAGTGCAACGACACTGGCGAATGCAATGACAGCCACGCACACACATGTAAGAAACGCACAAAGGGTGAAAAGGTACAGCACGTGTAACAACATCACGAACCCACCAAAAACTACAACAGTGGATCAGCAAGGTCACCTGGCAATCGAAAAAGCCGCACACTACACACTGGTTGTGAGTGTAAAAACATATTCACAGACCTTTATTAAAAAAACCCTGCTTTTGCTGAGTCATTTAAGGCAGCAACTTTTCAGCTCAATCACTTACTGACAAACAAAGTAAAAAAAATAAAGAAAAAGCAAAAATAATAAGTAATAACGTAAGTAAAAACTATAATAACTGATATTTCTGACAATTATTAATCGTTGCATGTTACTGTATATTGCTCCTATATGCCTCATTTACTGAAAACAGAAACCAGTCACTCACATGACGTCGCTTAGTTTCAATGTGTCTTTAATTTGACTCTCAGACACCAGTAGATTCCGGGTATATTCTCATTTTCGTGAAATCAGGATATAAATCTTTCTGACACTGTTCAAAAAGTCTCCAAGATGTCTTTTAATATAAACTTTTACCACGCCATTACATATTGGGTGCGTGCAATTTTATGCTTATTTAGGTTGATATTATTAAACGCTCCGAGGACAGCGTGGCTCCAGTATTCAAGTATAAAGTCACGGTAGATTTGGTTTCCGTCATTTGTTACTGACGCATTATACTATTTGTTGGGTTTTGATGTCTATAGTGTCAATATAAAGTACAGTATGTAGGTCTGACGTGTTTTCTTCTTTCGAGTGTGAGGGATTTTTTTTTACGATTCTCTCGGGGGTCTGTAAAACTTAAATAGACCTGACCTATACTCAGACGAATCAAAGTTGACTCAATTAGTTTTATACCTACAAAGGCTTAAGGCTCAGAGCTGCCCGTTCTAATCCTGTGGTCTCCCACCGTCATAAAATAACTTGTGAGCCTCAGCCACTGATTAGGTACTGCACTGCTATACAGCTATGTTGGATTTAACATCTGCTTGTATCAGACCTGGGTGAAAATCTGATTTTAGCTGTGACTATCTTTTATTGCCAGTTTGTGAAAGGCTTGTAATAGGAATAAATCGAACAAGCAGAATTTACTACACTAACTGAGGATTTAAATTAACAAGGGTTATGTTGAGTTGATGATTTGCTCGTATTGTCCCATTAAAGGAGTAGGGAGTTTTCTGGCTAAGTTGACCTGCGGCCCTTGAAATTTGGGTAGAGCAGGGGTAAAGATTAAATGTCTAATTCTGTCTGTCTCTTAGCACCAACTACAACTGATAACATCCAATACAGACATGTTATATACGCAGATGAGCCATAACATTATGACCACTGACTGGTGAAGTGATAACATTGATTATCTTGTTACCATGGCTCCTGTCAGTGGTGGATATATCAGGCAGCAGCTTTTAGTCCTGAAGTTGACATGTTAAAGCAGGAAAAATGGTCAATTTGTTGTGTATCAGTTTGTTGTGTATGGGGCTGCGTAGCCTCAGACTGGTGTCCCCTGTCCCCCACCAAAAGCTCCTACAATGGACACAGGAGCATCAGAACTGGACCATGGAGCAATGGAAGGAGGTGGTCTGGTCTGAGGGATCAGGTTTTCTTTTACATCATGTGGATGGTCGGGTGTGTGTGTGTCTCTCACCAGGTGAAGACATGGTACCAGGATGCATTACGGGAAGAAGACAAGCTGGTGGAGGCAGTCTGATGCTTTGGGAAACCTTGGGTCCATTTACGTGGATGTTACTTTTACACCTAGTCCCCCCCTTCATGGAAACAGTATGCCCTTTCAGCAGGATAATGCAGGGTGCCAGATACCACAGCACATTTTCAGAGGTCTAGTGGAGGCCATACCTCAGTGGCTCAGGGCTGTTTTGGCAGCAAAAAGGGGACCTACACAATATTAGGCAGGTGGTCATAATATTTTGGTCAGTGTATGTCCCTATATCAAGATACACTATTTTATATATATATGTGATTATTATCACATATATACATCCTCTAGATATATCAAGATAAATATTTATAATAAAATTTATATATGAAAAAATATCTCTTTCTCATTTTTATATGGTATAGTATGTGATTATATATGTAACAATATAGTTATAATAGTTGTAATAATATGTTTTTCCCATTAATGTCTATCTTTCCATTCTGGGTAAGTGGTCTCAGACTTGTGGAATCAAGTGTATATATCGACCTATACTGACAGGCTTTGGGATGGATAAACTATATATTAATGTAGCATGTAAACATACTTTATTCATATGGACTAGATAGGTTTCATATCTGATTTTTACATATATTTTTTTCTTTCATGTGTACATATATTTCAGATATGGAAATTCAATAAATGTATGTATATTACATTATCACAAAAGCCATGTGTCTTTAAATCAACCTGCTAAACAGGATGTTCCACTGCTTTTTGACTTTGTTTTTGTTGGTGATTACTGACATTATTTTTTTCCCAATCAGACTTGTAGACTATATATTAGGTGTCAGTGTGATTAACACAAAATATAAACAAGAGAAAGGACTTTAAGCTAAAATATTGAATATTTTTGCAGCGTTTGTGTGACGTGACTGCAGTTAGACCAGGACATAACGTATACTGCAACACGCATGCTTTGTGATGAAGTTGGCTCATTGTGAATGTGTGCGTATGTGAGCCTGATTAATGTGATGAGGATTAATTTCAGCCCTTCTCAGAGGACCACCCTGAGCGAGACACAAGACTGGGCACCACCTGGTTAGCTTTCGCTCTCTCGCACACACAGCAACACTTTGTTCATGATGCAGGAATTTGCATAGCAAATCACTGTTAGCATTACCAGGCCATCTTGCCTCAGAGAGTGTCTGAGTGTCTGAGTGTGTGTGTGTATGTGAGCACATACATAACAGTGCAACTCATCACAAGTTACAACCCAAACTTCTGTCACCACTTGCAAATACATACGCAACAGCACACACACATGCAAAATCCTCTTGTTGCATTATCTCATTGTCTTATGTTGTGTGAGCATCTGTTCAGCCTCACACTCACACACACACATACACACACACACACACACACACAATCACAGTGGGAAACCCCACCAAGCAGTGAAGAATCTATACGATTGGTGTTGAAAGAGAGAGGCTGGGCTCCTGGGGAGAAATCCAGCAGAAGTGATTTCCATCCCAAAACGGTTCACTGGTGCCCGACTGCTCTCTGATCCCCTGGCGGTAACAATATTCAGCTGACATTTAACTGGGGAAACTTAATCCCACCTTCCCCTGCCAGCGATACCTTAATGCAAGGCTGGCACACACGCACACGCACATCTCGATGTAAACCATCCACACATGCTTGTACACAACTGGAAAAACGCAGCTACGGCTGATTCTCATCCAAGTCACACCCTCTGACCGCCAATATTTTCCCCAATCATACATGTGATACATGTTCCGTGGGTCTTATTGGATTTGGTTGATACACAGACAAAACAAGAGCATATGATGTTACAGATGCTGGGAAACCGCTCCCACGAGTTGAGTTGAAACGCAAACATAAGGAAAAAGTGAGATCTCTTTTAAAGACTTTTAAAGGCTCTATTAATCATATAAAACAAGTATCAGTGTAACACCAACTTACACATCTAAGTCCAACAGACTCTGAGCTGTTGAGAAGTGAGAGAGCATTTCATTTTACATTATTTGCATTTAATTTAATTTAATTTAAATAAGTGGTTTAAACTACAGGTAATAATAATAATGCACAACAGTAAAAGCAAGATTTGTAAAGATAACTTTTAGATTAGCGAAATTTTATTGTTTATATAGATGTCAGTGATGGAGACATAAAATTATGACATAAATTATTTCACTATATTTGGAGTTGGCTGCATCTGGATAAACAGCTGGTGGAGCTGCTTTTCAGTCCAGTGCCATTAAATCGCTGCAAACTAACTAAAAAAGAGCCAGTCAAACCTCAACCCAAGGAAGAAAATACAAGGGAGATATGGCATTTCATAATTGTTGTATGTGCTAATGTGAGGAAGGTCTTGTCCTCTTCATCACTTTATCCGCCTCTTATTTCTCCAGCGGACATTCACATCAAACGCTTCACGTACGTAATTTTTCATTCACCATCAGCCACTACAGTTGTCAATGTCTAGGTCGAACAGACATGAAAAATCTGATGATGATGATGATGAAGTTAATTTACAATGAAGAGAAATCCCACATTGGATTATCCTTTAAACTATATAGAGACAGAGTTGGCAGTAGCAACAACTCAGCACACACAACACAGGCAGTGTACAACATTGTGCTATCAGTGTAAACGGCTCTGATTGAGACGTACATGTGGGATAATCTGCTGCAAAAATTGCGTGTCTTCAACATTAACGCTGGCCTGTGATTACAAGTAGTGAAAGAGACAAGTGGTGCAGGTCTGAAAAAGATCCAGTATGTGTAGTCAACTTTCCCCAGATAAATAAAGGTTAAAGGAAAAAATCAAACAGACCTGCAGCTTTTCATTGCTAAAATCTCAGTGCGTGATTTGGGCCTGGCATCTCTGCATTTTCCAATGTTTTCCACTCTGGGAAACACTGATGAATAAGTTCCAATGTGTGAAATTGGGAATATTTAACAACTTGAGTGGTAAAGGCGACTACTACTGTTGGAAACAGTAATCCTGATTTTTTGGATTTTGTGGATGGTGTGTGATTCACCAGCTGCTCCTCTGATTGCTACATGACTCCCAGGCCTGGGTGTCACATTCGAGTCCTACTGTTTACATTGGAGTGTGGACTCAGCCATGTGGGCTTCACTGCCACTGTTATAGAAGAAGCAGAAAAATAATGGAAAAGGTTTAACACAAGTGTGTGGTTATATATATATATATATATATATATATTTAAATGCATGTGTGCTTGTGTGTGTACCTCTGCAAGCCCCTTGAATGTGCATATGTGCGGTTCACGTGTGTGTAAAAGCATCTGTGAGTTTGTACAGGCATGTGCATGCATGTGTGTGTGTGTGTGTATGCGTAGGCGTTCGGTATGCCTGCCAGTCTGGGGTTCTCCTGGCAATGAAGGCTTCCCGCTGCAGCATCAGAGGTGACGAGGTGCGAGGGCGTACACACACACACACACACACACTCACACACATACACACCAAGGGTTTTCCTCAGTCTCATGCCAAAGCAGGGAGAGGAAAAGACCAGTGTGAGGTGCTGGGAAATAAGCAGCATTAAAATAGTGAGGGCTTTTTCCACTGGCACAGTCCCACATATGGCGAATATACAGAAGTGACAGGTGACTAGGCCTGGCGTGACTTCTGTCTACACACGCACACGCTCTGAGGACACACAAACACATGATACTCGTACACATATAAGCTGTAAAAAGCACATTAAAAAACACATAAACATCAGCACGCAGACACTTAATATTAGCAAAGCACAGCACGTGCACCAACACTCTCTATGCCGCCATACTGATACACGCATACTGAGGTTTTTCAAATACCTTTAAATTCATCATTAACACAGTTAAGTTCACTATTAAGGAGAAAAAGTGGTGTTTTTCCTTGCCATGTACTTGGGGGTTTGGCTTATATTTTTGTGTGAAGTGTTCCACCATGAACTTGATTTATTCATTTGTTCAGGGAGACTCTCTGGACCGTGCCATCTTTCTTGCAGCTTTCTTACTGCTTCCATTTTATATTCTGCATGGTTCCGGTAAGCAATAACAGGCCATCATGTTCTTATTGCTCTCCAGTGTGTCTTCTGAGCTTGGCAGCTACTGGCATGTTGGTCGTCGAGCGCAAGCACAAAAGTGTGCTCACATGAGCCTACAGGCACATGTGGCCTTAAAACACACATCATGCATTGAGTTTTCAGAGACAGATTTACTGACATGCGTCACTGAACAGCTTTTTTTTTTTTTTTTTTTCTAGGAACTGAGCAATGTGAATGTTAAGCCTTATATTGTCGAGGTCAAAGTTCAGTTCACACAGATTAAAATCGACCACTTTGTGCTCATTTAAGGTGGTCTGAGATTTCTTTTTCAGAATAATAATAAACCCCCCAGTCACTGTAACATTACTGTATAGACCCACTACTGTAGAATCACAGATTACTTTTAAAGCCATGAGAAACCAATGTGAGAACATGTTTTATGTGTATCTGCTCTGAGTTTGACTTTGCAGCTGTTGGCTTGTGGTCTTACCCTTTCTTAATGATTTCACTTGCAGATATTTTAGAAGACTGATCAGATGCTTCAATGCAATGTGTCATTTCAGATTAGTTCTTTTCAGACCCTTAAAATATGATTTTATTTCTGTTGAAACTTGCACTGATTTGTTATAAAAGTCCTTAAAGTCTTAATACAGAATGGCCTTAGCAGTGCCAATGGTGCTCTGCATGGTTACACGGTTCTTCTTCTGATAGCTTTTGGCGGTTCACCTTTTTGGTGCACTGCTTCCACCCTCCAGTGGGTGAGCTGATGTTCATGGGTTGCAAACAGATTTCAAAATATAGACAGTCTATAAAAGACGTAGACTCTGGGTCTGAAAAGTGAAGCCAATGCTGATAAGGCTTAAACCTTCAATCTATATAATGACCATCAGGTGGTGAAAAGAAGTCAGATTGTATTGAAGTCTATGGAAAAATGTCTCTACTTCTCACTTGATTTATTACCACAGTAAATGTTGTCCTAATGAGTTTATGGTCTCCATCTCTATTTTCAAGTCTTCAGTATAAATGATGTTCATTTTTTAATGATGGTCCCATTTAGAGGAAAATAGACCATAAAACAGGGGATGTAATAGAGTGTGGCTACTGTATGATTGACAGACTATACCACATAATCAGGATAAAGTACAGAGCAGGTCAGATCCACCCCTCACTCCTCCTCAGCTCCACCTTCTCCTCCTAATGTGGTTGTTCTTCTGGTTTCAAAAAACCAAGATGGCCAAATTACAAACAAAAGTTTCAAAGTGGCAGCTCACAAACCAATGGGTGACGTCAATGGGTGAGGGTTGACAACTGGTCCAAAACAACAAAAAATGAGTGTGTTCAATAAACAGTGGCCTTAAAACACACATCATGTTCATGTTCAATAGACAGCACTGCTCAAAGCGACTAAACATAGCAATGCACTCTGATGGCAAATCTGGTTAGCTACGTTGCCTTAGCAGTGACCTAATATTGTGCTCTCCACCTGCATCTGAGGGAAATATTTGGCTCTTAGATGCTAAGTGCTGAAGTATATTCACCAGGTACTGTGGGTAGTTTATCAGCAATTTGGAAGAGGTGAAAACCAAAACAAAGAGCTGAACTACAGGTTAAAGTGATAAGTCTATGTCACTGTGACTGACCCACTTAATACCACACATGTGCTATTGTAAGAATTCTGGCAGGATTCAGACACCAAGCTTTTACAAAGTGAACCTCACTAACACCAAACCAGACTCAACACTCAAATTGGCAACTATAGTCTTGACCTACATCATTGCTGCATTGGACCACCCAGCCAATAAAGTGGATGTCATGCTTGGCAGCAACTTAGCTGGTGGCTATAGTGGTTCAGACAACAGCTATGTTTCCCCTCCTTGAAACAAATAAATATTAGTTATCATTAAGTTGAAAAAAAAAAATTGTATTGCTGACATGAGGGGAGGAGTATCCCTGTGTTACTCCGCCACTCATGGTCAAAATGTTGCCATACGTCCCTGGATGGGTGTATGTTTGGACTTCCCATTACCTTACCCAATCTGCCTGTGGCTGTGGCTCTTGTGGCTCAGCCCAGTGACGACTCAAGCAGTGAGTTAACTTCTGCCTCTGGGAAAATGTTTCCATATAAATCCAACGTAAGCCATACACATTATGCAAACACAGTCCTGATGTGTGCAGTAAAGGATGCGAGACGCACATAAAAAGTGTCCAGTGTCTGGTCCAGGTGTGACCAGACACTTACAGCGGTTGTGTATCATCCATGCAACACATAAAGTAATCAGCGCCAAGCCTGCACCAGAAGATCAGGGCAGGAGACATGATTCAGTGTGTCCACAAAGCCCTGCCAGTCCCCTGCACTGTCTGAAGGCACGCTGTGAGGGAGCACCTGTACATCCCACTGACGGTGAAACAATAAAACGGATACAATGATGTAATATAGACCATCTCCAGCTTACCGTGAAAGACAATTTAACCTGCCATGAGTTTCCATACAATACAGAGAGGGAGGTGATGCGTCAGGAAAAAAGACACGGAAAGAGAGAGGGAGAACCGTGAGAAAGACCGTCTAAAAGTCTGTAGATCGCAGAAGTCCCTGACTAATGTTTTTAGTGTTTTAAGTTAGCATCAGTGCTTGTTTGTTATGACTGTTAAAGGTGCAGTGTGTGACATTTAGCTCAAAAATTTTATTGAACATTTAAAAAAAAAAAAAGAAAAACTAACACAATCGACAGTGTGTGAAGGAGCCACAATGATGATATCACGACAAGACCTATATCTATTGTATTTCAGAGATAAGTACTAAGATTAGCATGCTAACAAGTTAGCCCCACGGCTTGTAACACCACTTTGTGACACTCGATGCTGTGTGGTGTCTGCTCTGGTCTCAGTCCTACATAAGAGGACGAAAAAGAGCAGCTTTTTCCACAGACTGACGTTGGGCTACAGCTTGAAACCTGATTGTATGGATTTATTAGACCGTGTGAATACTTGTCAATTAGTTCACCATATTGTAACCACTTTATATTACTGATAAGGCAGGACGGAGCAGGGGGTGAGGGGGCAAACAGGGGAATCCTGCCCCTGTGGAGCAAGTAGCATGATCTTACACATTTTATCTTTCTAGAATAAAAATAAGCTTTTTATTTTCCATCCTTTCAAACACGCATCCATTTTCTGACGGTCCTGGTAGCCTTCTGCTAGGCAATGTTTTCCAGCTCATCCTCTGAGATCCTATGACATTAACAGTTAATTTTAAGAATTAATTTTAAGAATCAAAACATTTCTCATATATTCTGTGAATATAGTTCAAACCTTTTCTACAGAAGCTGCATTGGTCCATTACCATAAATACAGATAATTTAAAGAAAAAAGAAACTCTCTCAGACTCAGCCACCACAGGCCACATGTACTTTCACCTGAATATGAATACTGATGATGATGTGAAATAGCAAAACTACATGGCCCCCAGCTTTTATCTGGTCAATGATCTGCATGAGACATTTCCTTCAGTTGTGACTGGGCCATATTTCAGGAAAATGTACCATGTATGCAAACTGAGAGAGAAACAGCTTTTGAGCTCATCAGGCGGCGGGGACATCCCACACATCAACAGGTTTACAATTAACTAGGAATGACTGACTACTACTGCTTTATTTCTAACTGCAACAAAGTCAGAAGCAGTGATGATTCAGAAAGGTATTTTTCATAGGTGTTGGGTCGTAATACATGATTAAGCGTCACTTTAATTATACTAATCCAAGAATGCTTCAACATTTTGAGAGCTGGTGTGTCTTTTACCAGTAATTTATAATATGAATTTCATCTCTGTACCTTGAGGAGAAAGATTGGTCCAGTTAGCTTGGTGTGGTAACTGGCAGCTAGCCTCCCTGGTCTACACGTGTTGAATAAATTATTATTTTTATTATTATTATTATTTACAATAATAATGTGATAATATTTTCACATTTTCATTGAGTAATAATAACTGGCTAATTGATTGTGCAAGTTATTTGCCAACACAGCTTATAACATTAACAACTCACTGCATGTTAGTTCACTGACACGCTTAAACACAACGTTGCTTAGATTTTTACACGTCTGCTGTTCTTCTATGACAGCTCAGAAAGGTCTGTGTGCACATATACAGTATATAATTTGTGAGGTCTGTCATTGGATAATGTTGTAAAGAGGTTGTAAAATGTTTACCTTTACATGTTGATATTGTATTATATTATATTATCCAACAGTTATTTTATGTGGACAGATGTGGAAAAAAATTTTCCAGATCATTTTTGGCCATTTGGGGCAGCAGAAACAAGGTGAGTGCAATATTGACATATAATCACCTAGTTGATACGATAGCAACCTTGCTTTCACATCGAGCAACAATGATGCAAAATTAGTCATTTGCAGTCCTAGTACCAGCATCTACTCTCTTTTAGCTCTGTTTTTGGTCCCCAGCACCTCCTGAGAAAAATAATTGGAAGTTTAGCAGCTATATGTTTCATGATGTTCACTAGCGCATCGTAACATTGAGCATCTGCTGTCTGGTACAGAGCAGCGAAGGTGTATAAGAAATTCCCAGCGATCAGCTGCCTGCTGAAATTGAAAACGTTATAAAAGGGCTGGACCTTAGTCGACAGGAGATGTGATTCTGGAGGTTCATCACTATAATCAACCCCTTTTACTTTGTCACATTGTTTTCAATTTGTAATTTTAATAAATTGTAAAATAATTATCAGCCACTTTAAAGAGACCTACTTATTTAATTGTCAGCACGTTAATGGGCCTATTATTATTGCAAAGTGCAGCAGCTTTGTATTCACCTAACAAGCATCATTCATCAGTGGTGCAGGGTGGCCCGTGAGATCCTTCAGCAGCAAAGAGAATAATTGCTGTGTGATGCAGAGTGGTGAGGGCGATAGAGCGGTGAATATGAGTCACGCTGGTTTCCCTCTCGGTCATTATTCTGTCATTGAAATTTCACTTGAAATTCAGGCTCAGTCGCGAAACAATCCAGACACTCATTCACATACAAGTTAATACATTACTAATTATGGTCTACGCCCACTGTACAGACAGACAGGCTGTAAATGCAACATCATGTCCAGCAGCGACCATTGTAGTCCTCCACATTTATCCTGCATCTGTGAAGTGTCAAAGCATATGAATTTCTAAAGGCAGAGACTGACACTGCCATTATTGAGTTAGATTTGCCAGTGAAGAGTATTTTTTGCCGATATCCAATATCTTTAAATTTGAACCTTCTTATGCCAAAGTATCATGTTATTTTCTGTGTTTCTGTCGACTCAGAGTTTCTGGGCAGGACGAAAAAGCCTCTGAAGCTGCATTTATGTCATTATGCACTAAAATCCCCACTGATATGAAAATAATAATACATATATTTATTATAATAGTCTTGTATACTTGTGAGGATCAGTTTAGCTTACCGCTTCCCATGGGCTAGGTAAAATTTTAAGGGGAAGGAAATAAATGGGTACATCTTGCTTGCTGGCTATGTGCATGGAATATGAAATGTACCAGGAAATGCTTTGGCAGGTATATCCTCAAGTCTAAGGACTCATAAGAGTCTCCTTCAGCTATCCTCCTTGTAATCTCTTCTCTCAGGTCCACAGTCAAATGCAAACAGCAAGACCTGTTGTTTGACTTTGGATTTATATGCTGTTTGATTTTTTTCCTCTCCATAGGAAGCACATGTCAAGATCACTCAACACAATATTGCAAATCCAAACATCCCATACTCTACTGTCGGAATTTTAGGAATTACATTTTCCCCTGCACGCTTCGCAGGAAGCTGCAGCCTCGCCTCTCAGGGTCGCAAAGAGGAGTTTGTGGCTTCAACTTTGACCTGAGCTGATAGTCTGACAGGCTGTCAGTCTGTCATGAAAGCACACAGATGAGTGTTGAGATGCTTATTTAGTCTACACTTTGCACTGCATCGACCGTGGACACATATTTCACAACCCACTGTAACTTCAGATCGAAAGAAAATATACAAAAGGAAAAACGCGGAAGATAGAGATGCTGAAGAATCAATGGGAGGGAAAAACAGAAAGAAGTAGACATTGGGGGGCATTTTTCTCTGCAGCCTGATTGAAGAGACTTTTCTTGGAGGACCTACAGAAAAGCTCTCATTCTCCTTCCTCTGAGAACTTCTCACTAACTCCCAGTTGTTTTCTTAAAGAAGTGATCCGCCAAAATACTTCATCGCAGCAATAACAGAATTATGGCTGACGTCAACAAGAATTGCACTTGAAGTGTAGCTGGTGTGAGTTATTCAGGGTGTCGAAAGATTTGATTCTTAAAACTCAGTTTCCGTTTAGGATTTTTTTTTTTTTCATACTTGACGTTAATGAAGGACATAAAACTAGTTGGAAATGAAAAAAGGGGTGGCAGTTATTCCTGAGCAAATCCATTAATTTTTGTGCTTTAACTGTCTCAATGTCTGACTTAGTGCTACGACACAAATCAAGCACAGTGATTTTTTTTTAGTTGCTCCTCAGTTGCAGGATCAAAAAGATTTTTTACCTGAAATTATTAAATCTTTCAACGTTGAACATATACAGGACAGATTTTCAGTTGAGGCTTTTGCATTCGCATTGCATGTGTCTCTTTGCCTGCTTCTTTCTCTTTCCACTGACTTAATATGCATCCATGCCGCCTGCATTTGGCATTTTGATGAGGTCCCACACTTCGAACCCTGCTGCTCTCTGAACCAGCGAAATATTACAGCAGGTCCTTGGAATGCCCCTCATATCACATAGTGATAAAAACACCAGACTGACTTTAGAAAGAGGCCAGAGCCATGGCAGACGAAGTAGTTTACCCAAGTAAAAGCAATCAAACATATGGTGGCAATATCAGAGACAGAGAGTAATAAAGAAAGGAATTAATAATAATCTGAAGCAATAAGTCATTAGAATTTCAGTTACAGTCCATTGATCAGCCATTTTAATTTATTCACTTGTTTATTGTAAGACATACTAGCTTTATGGATAGCAATATGGTCCTAACTGAAATATGTCTATGTCTTTGATGAATCACTATGTAATTACATATAATCATTCATGGTCCTCGGAGGATGAATCTTGACAACTGTGGTGATCCTCTGGTTATTCCTCTACTGCCACCATGAGGTGGAAATTTTATTTTTTTTAGTCAAATACCTTACACAGCTATTGTGTAGATTGTTGAAAATTTTCATTTGAAAGCTTTCACTGCATGAGTTGGTATTAAATTTGATCCCCTGTCTTTTCCACTACCACCACTGTCTGATGTGGTTGACATTAGTGGTTTTGGGTGAAATGCCTCAATAGCTATTGAATGGATTGTCATGAGTTCAAAATCCAAATGTGTCCAATACTTTGGGTTTATGACTAAGCTAATGATATTGCCATTAGCCTTAGCATCCCATCCATCCATTATCTATACCGCTCATCTGTGCTGGGTCGTGGGGGGGACTGGGGCCAATCCCAGCTGACACTAAGCAAGGGCCACCATAGCCTTGGCTGTACATTTGCTAATGTTTGCACTTCTACACACAAAATTAAGATCGCAAACATGGTCATTATATCCGCAACAAGTGGGCGTTTCCACTGAACAGGTTAGCATATCAGTCAGCTCAAAGTACAAAGCTGCTTCCACTTTTCCATCCTCATCTTCCCTGTGATCTGCTCCTTACACCCCTCTCTCCATCCTTACCCTCCTCTACCCCTTCCTCTCCATCTGCATTGCTCCAATTAGTATTCTCAGTCAACCATTTTGCCATCTTAGTGGTAATAACTTCAGAGCCAAACAGACCCAGCAAGCCTGATTTTACGAGCTGTGACTCTGTCCGTCTCCATCTCCAAGCCTGTTTAAACTGTGATCAAGTTGATGCAAGTGATGCTGCAAAGGCCGCTAAACAAACTCTTTATGTTGGAGAGCAGCGGTCGGAACATTGGGGGACGAAGGGGAACAACGCTTTTGACTTTTACTTGGTTGTTGATTGGAAAAAGCTTAAATAATACAATCGCCTGCACTTTGATGAGCTTCCATACCATGGAAAGAAGCGGGGTTTGTAATCTTGGATTGCTCAGACTGGCTCCAGAAACATCAGGATCAGGCTTTTCTTTCACTGTAAAATGACTCCACAGTGAGAAACAACAGAAATCAAAACCTTTTTTTACAAATTCCCATGTGGGAGTTGCTCCAGTGCAACCACTCTTTCCACTATTATTCCTCTTAGCAGTCGTGGAAAGGCGGCGGCTGGAGCGTCCACTATCGGTCCACCAGAGTATATCCCGGTAGAGGGTCTATGTTGTTCCTGGGATGTCGGAGTAAATATTAATAAGTAATAAAAATCCATCAAACTTAATGTTAGCTTCAATCTACCTTTCTCTCAGTCCTCGGTCCTTTACTATTCTTTCCCTTTCTCCCTCAGGTGTCAGCCAGTTTTTTCCTGTATCTACAATTTCAAATTGAAAGAGTCATGTAATAACGACACTATGACATTGCAATGATGAATATCTATATGATAGAAGCAAACAACACAACCGAGTGTGAACCCAACATGACTTCACCCATTGATTTGTGAGCTGCTGCTTTGAAGCCTCCAGTTTGTAATTTGGTAGCCATCTTTGTGAGCACAATATTAGGTTTGTTTGGTTGCCAGTCGGAAACACAACTCCACTTATTGGCTTGTGAGCTTGGTTTTTTGAAACAAGAAGGTGGAGCTGAGGTGGAGCTGAGGAGGAGTCTCTTTTAAATGAGACCATCATTTAAAAAATGAATATCATTTTTATTGAAGACTTGAAACTAGAGACTGAGACCATAAACTCATTAGGAAAATATTTACTGAGCTAATAAATCAGGTGAGAAGTAGGGACATTTTCCCATATACCTCCCATGTGACCTCTGTTTACAACCAGTGGAGATTTAAGATACTTCAGCATTGACTTCACTCTTCAGACCCAGAGGCTGCATCCACTTTTATGAACAGTCTATGATCACAACCAACAACTGTCCCCTACTGGCGACTGAGCTCCACTGTAAAGTGTTTGTAAAAGTTTGAGTTAATCGGTAGCAGCAGGGTATTGATCAGGAGCTTGTTTCTCTGAGCACCGCCTGCTTTAATTTGACTGTGATGACTTCCCACGACATCCATCCCATGACTAGAGTGATGCAACAGCTAGCATGGTGACAGACCGGTGCAAAGAGCCACCGACT
This sequence comes from Rachycentron canadum, assembly GCA_038496675.1. NCBI lineage: Eukaryota > Metazoa > Chordata > Actinopteri > Carangiformes > Rachycentridae > Rachycentron > Rachycentron canadum. Next base: position 5,098,790 of record CM076668.1, on the reverse strand, counting down.
GACATACTTTGCTGCCAGCACCTGTCAAGGAGGAGTGATAAAATGGGAAAGAGGGTTTGGGGAAGCTTTCATTGACACGGTGGTGATGGACAGGCCTCATGCTGACGTCTCACCAGGCTTCCTCATGACTGTCAGGGGTGTTGAGCCGATGAAGAAAACAAACACACACACACTTGAACGCAAATGAACAGAAAATGAAATAGATGCATTTTATGCTGCATACGTACAATGTTTAAATAAAAGTGTGTGTGTGTGTGTGTGTGTGTGTGTGTGTGTGTGTGTGTGTGTGTTGCTGACTTGCTGGTTGTGTTTGCATTTTCATCTCCAGATGTAGCTGAGTCAAGGGTAATAACACTGATTAATGTATGTATGTGTGTGTGTGTGTGTGTGTGTGTGTGTGTGTATGTGTGTTTCCATTTGCATCCAGATGCAGCTGAGCGAACAGGAAATGTGGTGTTAACTAGAGTCTCACTGCAGCGGCCCACAGGTTAAATGGTGTCACACTCAAAGGAAGGGGTTAAATGGAACCACATGGACACATGCACGCGCACAGACACACAAACACACACATGAAAAGACACAAACAGATGCACATATGTACAGATTGTACACAGGAAAGAAACGACACAGATGCTTTCTCGCTGCAAGTTTTGGAACATACTGTGTACACGCACAACACGTGTGCATGTACTTGTGTAAAATGCAGATGTTTTCCCTATCTCTGTCTCCCTCTCTCTCACACACACACACACACACACACAGACAGACACACACACATTCCAGCATTATATTCTGTCACTTGGCCTCTTCCCGCGTCTCTCTATTGTCTGCTTGACAGGCTGGCTCAACAGTGTGCGAGTGTTAGTTTAGTGTGTGGGTGTGAGAGTACGACTTTGCCTGCACGTGTGTGTATGTGCGTGCACTGCAGCCCGGCAGCTGAAAAACCTCTTCTGCTATGTATTAGCGGTTTTGTCAGAGCTGTGTGTTTGGCCCCGTTGCCATGGTGACAGACCCTGCAGACAAGCTCCAGGGCTACTCTGTTAGCGTTAGCACTGTTTATGATGGCACAGAGACATGGAGGGAAGCAGAGGGAATGAGAAGCAAAGAGTAGGACACTGAGAGATAGAAAGAGAGACAGACAAAGTTTTCATCAATCACCTCTTTTTGTTCTAATTTGTATTTTCCTTTTTGTCATCTCACCCTTTCTTCTCGCTGTATATATCGTGCACTCTAAACATCTATTAACAACTATTAACTTGCTGTTTTCTGGACTCAATCAGTTGCTACTTCACTTCACTCGTCCTCTTCTTATTTTCATCTGTGTTCTGTCAAAGGTGTAAAGTTGTGTACAAGCAGACAGAGGCATTGCTTCGGGGGCATAAAGCAACACTTTTTTTTTATTATATTATACCAATCAAAAATATTCAAGCATACATAATTGCTTCATCCATCAACAAGCTGAAGAATGTATGAACATTTTTCCAGTCCATTTGCCACTTCTTGGGGTTGTCGGCGTGCGCTCCAAGCCTATTAGTGATATTTCCAACAACAAATGAAGGATTCAACTTAGATTTAACTTGGACTCAACCTTGGATTTTGGAACCATAGTGTTTTTTCAAGGACGTTTTTCATCCCTCAGGGGAAAAAAAACACAAGTTTCCTCTATTTAGGAAGATTTACCATTGCCAGGATGGTGCACTCCGTGTAACAGGTGGGTCTAAAAACACACACACAAATCTAGTTTGGTAAATATTTTCCTGGTGTTGAGCCACTTATGGCTGATTTTTAAAGGACCACAATAACATATTTTAGTCTGTGGCCTTTACATTAATCAGCCATAACATTATGACCACTGACTTGTGAAGTGAATAACATCGATTATCTTGTTACCATGGCTCCTGTCAGTGGTGGATATATTAGACAGCATCTGAACATTTAGACCTGAAGTTGATCTACTGAAGCAGGAAAAATGGTCAAATGTGAGGATGTGGGCCATTTTGACAAGGACCAAACTGTGATTTGACGACTGAGTCAGAGCATCTCCAACACTGCAGCTCTGTGGGATGTTCCCGGGCTGCAGTGGTCAGGACCGACCAGAAGTGGTCCAAGGAAGGAAAACCACTGGACCACAGACAGGGTCATGGGCGACCAAGGTTCACTGATGCGTGTGGGGAGTGAAGAACAACAACAGAAGAGCTACTGTAGCTCAAACTGCTAAAGAAGTTCATGCTGGTTCTGATAGAAAGGTGACAGAACACAGAGCATCAGTTTGTTGTGTATGGGGCTGTGTAGCCTCAGACCGGTCAGGGTGTCCATGCTGACCCCTGTCCACCACCAGAAGATCCTACAATGATCACATGAGCATCAGAACTGGACCATGGAGCAATGAAGAAGGTTCTTTTACATCATGTGGATGGTCGGTTGAGTGTGCGTCTCTTACCTGGGGAAGACATGACACCAAGATGCATTATGGGAAGAAGAGCAGCTGGTGGAGGCAGTGAGATGCTGTGGACAGTGTTCTGCTGGGAAGCCTTGGGTCCATTCATGTGGATGTTACTTTGACATTTACCACCACCCTAAACATTGTCCAGACCAAGTTTGATCCATGGAGGCTCCACCTCACACCTTATGGGACTCAAAGGATCTGCTGCTAACCTCAGGGGCCTAATGGAGTATATGGCACCAGTGAGCCAGGGCTGTTTTGGCAGCAAAAGGGGGACCAACACAATATTAGGGACATGGTCATAATGTTATGGCAGATAGCTATGTATAAAATTTTATTTCAAGGAGTTGATACAATTGTTGCCACAGTTGTAGGGTTTTGGAGTGTGTCCATCCAAGGGTATAATTTCTTATGTAACTCTGCAGGAGCTTTGTCAGAGCTGCATGATTTCTCTGACTTTATCACGTCTGAGAGTTTTCTTGGCTGAAGTTTGGATAACGTCTGATGTAATAAATTTGACCCTTCTTTTTTTAACCTCTATGCAACACTGAAACACTGCATATTTCCAGTATAACAGTCCTCAAGGTCTGTATGATCATTGTCACCTCCAGACACAATTTAAAACTACAGATCCTCCAATGACCACTTCAAACGCCATTGAGAAAAGTAGTCTTTGCACAGGGTGTGATTTTTTTCACCTCTTTGAATTTCATTGAAGTTCAGCATAAAGGAGGATATACTAGAATGCACAAAAGCCTCCATTTTTGGATTTTTTTAGTCAGGAGTTAAGCGGAGTCAGACAAAGATGGCGGCATCTGGCATTTGAAGGTGCAGCCTCTGAAGGACATGGCCCATTAACTGAGACACAGCTAAAGCATGAGTTAATACACACAAGAGAAGCAGGTAACAAGACACAGGTGCAACTAAATGGTTTTTTGCAAGATAATATTAGATTTCTTCCTAAGTGTGTCATTAATAGGAGGCTTCGGGTGTGTAGTGGCATGAAAACTGTGCTTTATTTATTTATTTATTTTTTTTTTTTCTACAAGAGGGAATTGAGTGCAAAAAGCTCTGGCTGTACAGGCTGTGTCATATCACAGGCAGGGAAGTTAAAGGGCTGAGCTCTAAACTGGCACAAACTCTGCAGCTCTCCTCCAAAGCTTTTCATCTGCAATTAGCTGCTTCACATGTCACACAGCTAAATGACACATTTCCATTTGTTTATTTCTGTTTAGGTCAAATAGGAATAAATCACAGACCCAGTTTGACCACTGGTTGCCAGTTATTTCACAACAGGTATTAAAAAAAAGTCAACGTGCAAGTCATCCATCACAGTAAAAACTGAGCAGCCTTTAGTTTTCTGTAAAAGTTTAATGCAGCAGCAAGAGTCAGCTGTTGTGAAAACCCCTCCTTAATGGTGCATTCAAGGACGAGTTGGCAAAAGCTAACAAAAAGCAAACATGGATCACATACAATTTATAGCTGTACCAAATGTCAGATGTCAGAATTACAAAACAGTCCCAAAATAGTCCCTGTCTGCTCTTTAACCACACAATCATAATTCGCTAATGCCAATTATGACACAAATAATGATATAGTATATTTTGGTAATTGTTGACATTTTCAATTAAAAATTTTACCCTTTAACATAGGAAATATAAGGAACAAAAATCAGCCACAGGAGTAACACAAGCAAAGGCCCTTGGTTTCAACAGTTGTACCATTAGCTGCTGAATTGAGCTGGAACCCAATAGCTGTAATAAAAGTGTAATCTGCTGATTCGGGCATGCAGTGGATTTTGGGATGGGTCCTCGAAGGATCTGCATTTGAAGGAGCCTTCGAAATGGGACTGCAGTCGCTTCAAATGCAGCCTCTGATGGATGTGGCCCCTGAATTGGGACACAGTTAAAACAACCTGCAGTGAGCAGCCTGTCCAGGAGAAGTTTTCCCATCCCTGAAACACTGTACTGAGATTTGCTGCATACCCATCTGAAGGGACGTGCACACGCATCTGTATTTGTAGAACAGCAACTCTGTTTCTCTCTGAGGAGAGAAAAACACAAACACAAATATGTCTAGTCATTCTATGCATGTGTGCACGCACTCATCACATTCACATTAACTACAGACACACACAGACACATATTCATACACACACACACCATGGGATCCTTGTTGCACATATCCAAAACACTAACCACAATGTTTACCCACCTACGCTCAACTGTAGCTTGTTACCAGGACAACGTCAGCAGCCATAACTCCCTATATTGACTGAAACGATCATTAATCTTTTCAAGTCTCTCCCAACAGACCAGTAATGATACGTTAGATTTCCAACCTCCTAGTACCACAGCGTTGGTGGACTATCACCCACTAAATGAAAATATGAGGCAATGGCATGTTGGAGACACGGAGAGATGCTTGTGACCAGAGGGTTGCCAGTTTGAATCCCGGAAAAGCTGGGAAAGTCTGACTTGGGATACAGCGTGCTCTCCATTCCCTCAAAGACTCCCACTGGGTCAGAGTGGAAACAGTGAGTCTGGATCAATGGCCATTTTAGTGACCACTGGCGATGAGAGGAGAGGCTCCGTAATTAATCATCATGTGATGGGTCTATTTCTTCACTGAAGCAGTGGAGTGAGAGACCATATAACACTGATCCTTTCAGATTCAACCCATATTTTTCTGAGCTTAACAGAATAAAAATATTGTGTTGTATACTGTTGTAATGAATGTTCTTGTTGGCCTTAGATAGATAGATAGATAGATAGATAGATAGATAGATAGATAGATAGATAGATAGATAGAGATATAAGTCATGAAAGATATATTTGTATGGTCAAAATCCTACTGAAATATTAGCTTAAAAGGACCCTGGAAAGAGTAGCAATGGAGGGAGACTTTCTGTGGATATCATTTGTACAGAGTCCACTCTATAACAAGGGAATAGTAAATGTATTATTATTATTATCATTATTATTATTATTATTATTATTTCATTTTCAGAGCACAGACACTGTAAACAGACCTGTCACCTGCTCAGTACAGTGCAGTTAAAGCAGAACAGCAGCTCCAATGTGAGAGATGAAAGACTCAAGTGATGCTTGCAGAAATGTGGAACCTTGTCAATCAACCACGGCAATACAGCATTTTACTGCGATTTGTCGTGCACCTGTTTTAAATTTCATGACTTTATATCATGAAAGTAGAAATCTTTGCATCGATGCTCGCATGATAGTGGCAACTGTGCCTTAAGAATTTAAAAACTCAGGCCTCAACCTCCTCCAGCTTCTTTCTGTGGCCACATAGAGCCTTACCTCTAATATAATATAAATAAAACATATTCTAGCATTTTCCTTACAGTGTGTGTCCTGTTTATATTCTGCAGATTATCGTCTCAATATCACCCTGAATCAATCAGCCTTAGGTTAAGAGGAAATTCATTAATAATATCAGGGGAAACAAATCCAGTATGACTCTAAAAAAGCTGACTCTGTCTCTGGCTGACTTTTATTCCATCATATCACTTCACCGCTCCAATCTTGCAACTCAAAACAAACCACTTATGGCATATCAAACATACCCGAGGCTGCATTCTCCGTTCTCTCGACCGCACTGGCGTGTTTGCCTTGCTCGCACGCTACGCAAAGGCTAAGATAAATATATGGCATCGGAAAAGCTGCATGTGATTGGTTATTAATGCAGCATTTTATGACAGACAAATATGTCTTGTTGCAGGGTGGAGGTGTCAAGGGTTGGGGCGGGTTGTGTAATAAGCACATATTCATCTAACCATAATGGCTTATGGCAATGGAAGTAAATCAAATCTCAGTTTCAGATCTTGGAGCACAAGTAAAACTGATTGTTATGTGTTTATCTAGGACCAAAGAAAACATTGTGATAAAGTGATGCATTGCAATTGCTTTGGATGAAATAGTGAAGCCCGATGGCTATTTCTTTTACATGCTGCCTCTCTTAGAGAGCAAGAACATGTGCTTTCTCTAAGCATCCCTCCCCCTATCTTTTCTTTTTTGGCTTTATCAAACACAAAACAAAGCATAAAAGAGTGAGGAAGTCAAATCCTCAACTCAAACTGTGTGTGATATTAACTATTAGCCTACAGGGGCCTGTAATCTCAGTGTCCATATGACTTCACAGACTAGGAACTTGCTGTTTCTGCAGCTCATCCACTCTTCACAGAGCCTATGAAAACGATGAGAGGACAGACAGGGTGAGTGTCTGTACACATGCACATGCTGTGGATGGTCAGGTCCAGTGAGGTCAAGTGAGTTTTAAAAGAGGGACTGATCGTTTGAAAGAAAACAGAGACACAGGAGAAAGACGTTTTGTGTTTTAGAAATAAGTAAATTTTTCCACTGTTAAACCTGCCAGCTACCATGTAAACATCCATATACAACATTTAACTTTAGATAGACATCGTGAGTTTATTCCAGCAGATTATTTTTTATTTTTTTCATTTCTGCTTTGATTTTATTGTAAAAAAAACATAATTATGACAAAAGTGTCATATAAATAGATGATGATTATTATTATTATTATCATTGTTATTATTTGGTTTAATGACTATTATTTCAGATACACAGTGCTAGCATCCGTTTGGTGTCACTTAGCAATAGAAGCTGTTGCATTAGCTAATACTGTCCGTGGTCACCAGAGAAGAATAGCTCTCTAGTTTTGGCTAATATCCCTGACAACAACAGTAGGGGGATCTTATACCTCAAACTGAATATGTGTGCATGGGCACTTAAGTGATATTTGCCTTCCCATACATTATAGTTTGAGCGACTTTGATAGGCTAGCATTTGGTAGCATTTGGGTCTGATGTCTGGCCTTTTATTCATGTTCATGTTGATAAATTGTAAAACGCTGTTGCGTGTAGATTTGGACACACCTGAAGAAGCCTGCAACACAATTATTTGTTGTCTGCCATTTCACATATCCAACATTCACAGAGCCACATTAGCTTCATTTGGTGTTGTGTTTTTGAATCTGATTAATGTACATTTGGCCCATATGAGAACCCTCTTTTTAACTCTGTTTTGGTCTCAATTAACTTCTGGAAGCATCTGGCTCATCTGGCTAAATGCTCCACCAAGTTCACCAGCTAGTTGCTAATTTTGCCTGTTGTTTGGTGCTCGCCAGCTAGCATAGGCTAAATGTATTTGCCAGAGCATTTTCACTGCCTTCCGAGAGACAAACAAAACAGTAAAACTGCAGAATGTGAAACCAAAAGTGAGCTGAAAGATGATAAAATGTGGCTCAGATCTGTGGTTTTGTCATAAATGACACCTTTGACAATACACAGACACTTGGCCTTTTTGTATAAACATTTTGATTCCTTCAACTTTAAAACTAATCATTAAGCAGCTTTAAAAATGTTGTTTGTATTAGTTTATTAGAACCATGCAGGGCATTATACTCAAGATACACACACACATACACACACATACACACACACCCACTATGACACTTGCACACACTCACATGCACATACTTTATCAACTTTACCTCATAAAATACATAACAAAGATCGAGACAGAGACAGAAATCAAGAGGGAAGGAGGGAAACTTAAAGGCAGTACCTCTTTCCATCCTGTCATTATTTTCTCTGTTGGAACTGGAGCTCAGTGAAACTTTAGGTCTCATATTTTTTTTCACTCCTCTATCCCCCATCTGCCTTTTTCTCCCTCTGACGTCAAACCCAGCAGCAGCAACAACATGCTGCCTGAATGTGCCCGCCTTACAAAACCTATTAACACATGTCAAGAGTCCCCTACCCATGACCAGTTGTGTAACACCGGTGGATTATGTTATGTTTCTATTTTAGCACTGCTTTGGCCACAGTCACTCTATTACACAATAAAAACCCTCCCTTATTTTCATTTTGGTCAAGTTTTACCACTATATGCTACATAGTCACAGAGGCCATTTCCTGAACACAGTGTATGTTAGTTCTGTTTGTTCCACTCAAATACAGCTGATCCAGCTTTTTATGCTGAGAAATATTTGAGGTCAAGTCATATATAGTACAGTGAAATGTAAATTTACACAGTACATCAACCGTGTGGTAAGGTAATCCAAAGTGTAACAAAGAACATGCTCAGTCTTATAAAAGGATAGGTGTTGTTGACCTGTAACGTCTTCCATCAACGCGTCGCTGCAGAATTAAAGTGACATGATTTCGTACACTTGTAACTCATAGGCTGAACAGTGATAAATTATAGGAAAAAACTGATCAACCACAAATTTAAGAAAAGTTAAGAAAAGAAAGAAAAATCAGCTTTTGGGCAGCACACTGGTGCAGTGGTCGCCTCACAGCAAGAAGGTTCTGGATTCAACCCTGGGGTCTGGAGCCTTTCTGTTGGAGTTTGCATGTTTTTTATGTGCCCCCGGCTTCCTCCTACAGTCCAGACGTCCAAAGTGGACGTAAGTTCTGGGGCCTGAAAAGTGAAGCTGATGCTTAAGAACCTGAAACCTTCATTCTATCTAATGACCATCAGGGGGCGACTCACTGGTTGGAAAAAATAGTCAGTTTGTATTGAAGTCTATGGGTAAATGATCCTACTTCTCACTTGATTTATTATCTCAATAACCATTACCGAACAAGTTCATGGTCTCAGGCTATAGTTTCAAGTCTTCTTCAATTCAACACAATGTTTTTTTAGATCATGGTCCCATTTAGAGGAAAATAGGCCATAATACAAGGTATGGATTAGGATGTGACTACTGTGTAGTTGACAGACTCCTTCCTGACAATCAGGACAGTACAGAACAGGTCAGATCCAGGGTGTACCCAGCCCTCACCCAGTGTCAGCTGGGATTGCCCCAGACCCCTGCAACCCTGTGCAGATAAGCATTATAGATAATGGATAGATGGAGAGATAGGCAAGCAGGTTGAACAATTGTAACAACAACAGCAACAGTTGTTAGAAAATATATTGCCTCATTCATACTCAATACACTGCAGGAAATACTCAATAATAATAAGTGTTCACATAAAAAAACAATGCGGGTTAATCTTTTGACCCCGTCTTGACATCAGACTTGTAACAATGTATATTTTTTATTAACTTCATGTATGTGCTCTGTTAAAATCGTTACCCATGTGCACTTGTGACCTGTGACTGTGCCCAGGTCACGGCCACTGTCTTCCCATTCCTTCGCCTCTCCAACCTGCCGCACCAGCGAAGGCAGGAAGTGAGCACTTCAAAGGCGAGAACGAAAAGGAGGAGCATTTCCAGCACTTTCCAGGATGCTCACTGGGTGACAGGTTTTTCCTTTTCATCCCAGGAATAGAGTAGATAACCAGCTATGTGCCAGGAGAAGCTTTGAGGGTCTTCCAAGGTACACAGAGATCAGAGAGAGATGAGTCTTGTTTCAGAGGAAAGAGAAAGGAACCTCCATGGTGAGATGTGACCTAAACCTCCTCGCTGCCTCATGTTGCTTCTTGCTAAACGAAAATGCCTCTGGAGCAGATGGTTTCCCTCAAAGCATATACAGATGAAGACAGATCACTTTTCACTTCCTATAACAACACACATCATCACATATTTAAGAACTTGCATCTTTTATGCTTCTTCATGAATATTTTCCTATAAAAATATTAGTAAGAACAGACCTGTAGTGGTTCTTGTTTAAAGCCCAGTAAATAAATATAATAGCATATTACATTCTTCAGTTATGTTTAATAATGAAACAATTTGTTCAATTGAATTCAGTGATATCTAAACAGCATTCACATGTCTGCTAAACCAACGGGAAGCTGTTGTTTTGTTTTCTTTGAGAGAGATTTCTGCAGTCACGAATTGTGTCTGTGTGTTTGCGTGGGTATATTCATGTTTTTTTTTTCTTAATAATGGAAATCATCCCATTAGATGTGGAAATGAGAAAACAAAGTAACAGGTCAAGCCATCTCGCAACAGGTCAAATCAAAATAACCAATCATTTCCAAGTGAAAAATGGTGTTTGACTGGTTTTTAGTGAGGTCAGTCAGCTAAGTATTAACCTTTGTAATGTGAAATATAATACACAGCTCAACAAGTCCTACATACTGTGCAGATCCAGCAGGATGTGACCAGGCCTTTAGGTAACAATCTTTTACAACATAGACTCCACAGCAGGGATCTGCACTGGGGGGGTCTAGGGTCAATACCTCAGGTGCCTGGTCATGTGATACTGGAGATGGTAGTGGGTGAAGTCGATGAGATGAGCAGTGACTCCTCTTGTGCAGGATGTTCCCTAAAGAGATCAGACACCTTATGGATCAGTGGATGAAGGGTCTGTCACCCAACCTGAGGAACTTACAGCTTCAGGGAGTATAGAATATAGAGAGTATATACATGAAGATGTATCCAAATCAAGGATTGAATTTTGAACGAACAAGATAGGTATAGCTTTGCAGAGATGGTCTCACTTCCTACTCACCTGATAAACTGTTCAAGATGTTTACCTTTTATTCTTACACCTCAACCAGCTGAACAACAAATACAGGGCCCACAGTCTGACCTGTGCACCTGTAACACGGTGGCATTATAATATTATATGATATTTGAAAACATCACTTTTAATATTGTATTTAATTCAGGAATTATCAATGGGCTATTGATTTTGTATCATGTAAAATGAGTCAAATTGCATGATTTGTTATTTGTGTGTATTTATGGGACACTAGTAGGCTGGGCAGGAGGTCAAAAGAGTCGCACAAATCTGGAAATCAAAAAACATTCTGAAGCATCAAACCATGTAGGCAATGTGGTTTCATGTTGTTCATCTCAACCCACGAGAAATTAAGTGTGCACGCACCAGCGCCACACTCCACCCAGTCTCCACCTTAACCTTAATATGCTAATGAATATAAATGACTGGGACTCATCAGAAGTGGGGAAAAATAGCACAGAAACCAAGCAGCAAGACAGACATTCATGAAAGCGAACAAATGGAGTGGGAGAACGTGGTGAAGGCTGCTGAGTTGGGTTTTACTTAGACATCTGAGAACTAGTTTACAGTGATGTTTGGTTTATTTCACCCACTATTTGCATCCACTGTACGCTGCTCAATGTGCAAAAATGAGACGATCCAACTCACTGCGTCACCAGGAGACTAAAACCACTAGAAATGCTCTTCAGACCTGAAGCTGCCGTAGAGGAACACTGAGGGCGAAACATGGCGTTTGAGAGCCGTGGTCACCACATGTGTAATTTCAGCTCTGTAGATTTGTTACAGAAAGAATGAAAATAATATCCAATCAAATATTTGAAGATACTCAGCAGAAAAATAAGTTGATTTAATATGAGGATTTGGTTCAGTCATAATTAAAACATTGATTTTGCTCTAACACAGTACAGTACAGTAGCGTGAAACCCAATCCTCCTGGCTAGGTGTGACAGCTCTATGTTACATTGCTGAACATTTTGGAGCTTGTTTAGTGCTCAGGTGGCAGGAGAGAGTTAATGTAGAGCTGAGGGTCTGAAACAACAGAGGACCGTCCCACTCTGAGCCGTCCAAACTCTGACTTATCGCACTCCAGCGTCTAACAATGCAGGAAACGAGCCCAAGCCGGATCCAGCTGCCTCTGTTACATTAGCCACTTATGCCATGGACTCGAATGCCACTCTCTTTCTCTCTCTCTCTCTCTGTGTGTGTGTGTGTGTGTGTGTGTGTGTGTGTGTGTGTGTGTGTGTATGTTGAGGGAATTTGAGAGTGGGGGTTTTAGAGACCTAAATCTCTTATTGCTCCCACTCTTATGACCAAACTGTGCTCTCTCCTATTTACTTACCGCACACACATCTACATGAAAGTTACCTTAACAACACACTATCTCCACCTTCACTAGCGTTACACACACATCTAGTAGATACAACTAAACTGTGTGTTTGAGTTGGCTTCAGAACAGAAGAGCACAGAGCTGAGCAACACATGAGTTGTTAAAACAACCAAATTCCTCTCAGGAAGCTGCTGGGAAAGATGGATGAGTTGATTTAGGATGGAGGATTTCTGACATTAACTATTCACAACTATCATTAACAGCACAAACTGTGTCTTTAACTGCTACTGATGATCAGCCTCCACTGTATCAGAGCCATGACATAAAGAAAATATGACTTTTTTTAATTCATAATTAGCTGTAATAAAACCACATAACATGAAACACCAGATCATAGGTCCCCTGAAGATCATTAGCTCTGGTGCTAAATGCTAACACTTCCCTTACGCAATTATATATTGAATAAATCGCAGGTGTTTAAACAATGTTCCCAATACACAGATATTTTTGACTTTCATTAACTGATTATTTAGTCTCATGGGATCGACACAAACGAGCTGTAGACACGCAACACCGACGTTTTATCAGATTATAAAGTTGATATGAGAAACTGTTGAGCAAACAGTTGGCAGTTTGCACACCCAGCACTGTTAGCATGGATTGACACTGACTTCACCATCCACCAATCCACCATTCACCCTGCTTTGAGTTTCAGTCTGCTTTCCACCAAATCGGACGGCTGTTGCGTTTATAAATATATATATTACATAGATATGAATTTATATGTAATGTGTTTGTATTTATTCCAACACGTCCTCCAACCTGAACACCACAATCATGGTTTGGTTAGGTTTCGGAAAAGATCATGGATTGGGTTAAAGGAAATACTTCCTTAACATTACATGATCTTTGTTGTGGTTATAATATAGATAGACTTCAAGTGGTACTCAAGCACCTGCCTGTTTGGCCTCTGACAAGATAAGTGCCCTTTTAACTTTTTTCTTTTCTTTTAATTTTCTATGTCAGTTTTTAACGTTGGCTTCAGTTCTCATCTAAAATCATTTCAACAGACAGTTCTTTTTCCTTCTATTTCATCCTGAAGCAGGACTTTGTGGCAGGTTTTCTATGTTGTTTCCTGTTCTTGTGATAAATGTGGTAAAGCGGTCAGTGCTATGCTATATGAGACAAGAATATTGCCTTTGTGGATATTTATCATTTTGTTGAAAACTGTTGAGTATTGTATATTTGCAAATATACAAGTACTGAAATGAAATAAATATGGAAATAACGCCCCGACCCCCCCAAAAAATGTCTGTCTGCAGCCCTGACAACATGGTTAACTGTGTTGAACAGTCATTTATAAGTATTATTATATAAGTAACATAAGCATAAGCATAATATAAGCATTTCTCACTGCAGCGTAATAAAGGCTTTAAAAAAAAAAAGAAAAAAAGGTAATCGAATACAGGGGGCGGGGTGGTGTTGGGGGGGACCTATGACCTAAGTATGTTTACAATCCTGGCTACAGCCCTGTTGACAGTTTGTACTGCTTGAAGTGCAAGAGGAATTCACCACATGGGTAACACTGGCCTGTTTTATTATAACAAAAATACACTCTGGATTATACTGGACTACACTCAGAACTCCATAAATTTGTCAATTACACTAAAAAAAGCACAGAAACGAGTATGTCATAGTGTTTGTTCAACATTTTCCTGTCTCTGCTTGTGGTTTGGATGTTTGGCGTACATCCCCTTGCATATATTCCACTGAAGCAAATGGCCTGATGCGATGCGTGTGACAGACATTGTTTTAAAAAGAAAAGAATCTACACAAACACTTTAATGGCAACCAAATGGCAACACATCAGCGGGCTGTCCTCTGTGCCTTTGATGATCGCTCTCACAGCTTTGCCGGTGTCATTAGTGCACTGAGTCAGCGTAAAGGCAACATCAGCGGCAGGGATTTGTGGTGAGGGGAGGAGGCGCCATTAGCGAGGTGACACAGGAGGGGACAACCATATGGGTGATAGAAGGACAGGGGGCTTTTTGAAGAGGGAGTTGGTTACTGTTAAGTCATTGTTTGACCCCTAGGGGCCCCGATACAACATGACACAGAGGCAGATTTCGGCATCTAAAGGCTACGTTGTAAACATATGTACGTCATACAGGGACTGGTGCAACGTGTGTGTGTGAAGTGAGCAGGGAGCTGAGGACTGCAGCTCTGTAATGTTTGTTATTGTAGCACATTGTGCTTTTTTTCCTCTCCCCTCCTTCCATCTCTGTTCTCACTCTCTCTTGATGCTACATAATGAAATCCATCCATCCCAATTAGGAGGTGTCGCAGTCTGTTGTGGTGTGGGAGCTCTGAGAGTATGTGAGTGTGTGTGTGTGTGTGTGTGTGTGTGTGTGTGTGTGTGGGCGGGGGTTAGTCTTTTGAATTGGGGCTTTACATTTGACAAACAACTGTACTAATGTGTACACTAAAGGGAATCAAATCAGGTCAAAAGCCTTGCGTACATATATGGTACGGAATGTATGCACGCGTCTGCCCACACGTTAGTATGCACACACACACACACACACACACACACACACACACACACACACACACACACACACACACACACACACTCACACACACACACACACAGACCCAGATCAATCACCCCAGCACATGCACCAGGAGAGTGTTTTTGTTTTGAGAGGAAGAGGGGTTAATTACTTACATTCTTCAATCGGAAACATCTTTCCACCTCCCTCTACCCCCCACCCTGCCACCCCACTCCAACTCCTCAGCGTCTTTTTTATTCTGCACTGTAAAAGCACGAGGTCCAGCTGGGGATCCACGCTTGAAAAGAGAGCATTGGAAAATAGTCCCTCCAAAACAAACATTATTAAGGTTTCCCTTCTAACCAATGTATCTTTGGATGATAAACACAAATCCTCCTCAGAGGTTTCACAGACCTTTCCTTTTCAGGTGAGGACACATTCAGTAGAGGCTCCATTTCAATGTTCACTTACTTCATGAAGACACTGTGGGGAGAAAAAAAAAGAGCTCTTCAGTAAAAGGTGTTGGGATTTGGTTACAATCTAAAAGCTGGGGGAAAAGTTCTTCAAATCCCTTTTTCCATTTCAGTTTTTTAGAGTGTAAGATAATGATGGGGGAGAGAAAAAGGGGGAGGGGTGGAGAAGAGATGAAGGGGTTAAAGTCCCAGGGAGGCTCAATGGGGACCAGCTGCAGGGTACTGGGCAAAGGCCAGGGAACGTTCTGGACGGATAAAAAGAAGACGAGATACCCCCAGGAGACGAGAGGAGGGGAGAGAAAGAAGAAATGATTGGAGATTAGATAATAAAAAATAAAGGACACAAACAGGCAATGTATGGTCATAGATTAAAAACAAGAAGAAGACATAAATAATAAATACATGAAATAGTCCGAGAGAAGAATCCTAAAAAGCTGTGACTGAAGAGGAGAGATGTTGATTCACTAAGGATGAATTCAGACAGAAAACAGCTCTACAATAAAGAAACATGATAGTAGGGATTATAAGTAAAGTTTCAGTGATATATCCAGTCACCTGAAGCCTTAGAAGATGAGCCAAGAGCCCAAACTGTACAACATCAAATTGGCCTCATATATTCTGTTTTTTTTAGCTTGGTAAACTTACAATATGTAGATACAGTTGTCAGGTTAGTTCCAAAAATTCAGTTTGAGTCTCTGTATGAAGACTTTCAAGCTGGAAAAAACACCCTTGTTTTTCCACTATAATGTGAATACACCATAAGGCCAATAGCCCAGTCTGCACTGATGAGAACATGTTGCTTTGGATACTGGTGAAACATGGGATATCATTCAGGCAGGTCTGAGAAATGGATGCACGAGACTGAAGACAGTTTATAAAACTCAGCTGTAACATCATCATGACAGCATTATCTTTGAATGTGGCATTCACTTGGCGAGCACTAAAAATACAACATTCGCCCAGATACCAAGAGTAAGGAGCTTTACTTTGCACCTTCCAGTAAATAATGACAGCAGAAAAGTTTGAATGAGAGGCTGAAGAAACAAAGATAGGTGTATTTTTGTCGACAAGTCCTAAATATAGATATCTCAAATAGCAAATAGTGAGATACTACTAATACTGCATGTATTAGTCCAGCAGCAACACAACAGTGTAGCTACATGTTCTGTGGGATCTAAATAAACAAATTATCCAGGTGGTTGTGGTTAATGTAGCTTTCAGTAGCAACACATCATCATTAACAACCACGCCTTCACTGACAGAAACATTTACCGATCATGGTAGAAAAGGGATGTTTAACACTGGAGTCCTCTGTGTAGACAAGAGGCCTCAGCTGCCACACTCTTGTCTTGTGTCCTCACAGCACATTGAGCAACTCTGCTTGTATTTCGTGTGTAGCTGAAAGCTGTGATATGGGGCTAAATGTGGGTTCAGCAGCCAAAAATGTTGCTCGACACCATTGTTTCAGTGGAGCATTGCTGCCACCATGTGCCAGCAATGGGACTAACACAGACATTGAGTTATACTGAGGACACCCGCTGCACACCACTACTCATTTCATGTTGACTAAATAATAAATGAAGGATCATTTACTGTGGAGTGGCTGCGTGGTGACATGAACTCATCTCCCATGTGTATTTCATTCACTCCTTAGGATCACTTTTTTTAAGCATCCCAATAACACACTTTAAAGTACAGGTGTGCATTTGTAGGGCTGTTGAGGCTGATATTGTGCCGTTACATTGGTTTAAATTATACTGCATGATATTGCTGTAAACACATTGTGTGTATTATCACCACTGAAGTTGATATGGATAACTTGTTGCCTATTTACACATCCAAGAGATATGTGACAGAAGTGAGAAAAAAAAGGTACCTGATCAAACAGTTAAGAATCTAACATATAGTGCTAAAACTACCTTGATCAACCCGTGGAAGTTGAGACCTGCAGCTCATCGGAGCAGGAACATTAAACTTCAACATATGTGATGAAAGTGTTAGATCTTATCAAAATGACTGTACTTGATATATGATTTATGATTTTTACACTTCATTTACAACATTTACAACAAATAAAGTAAATGATAAAATGATTTCAATACAACTGTTCATTTTACTGTATGACTTTACACTGACACGTTCACTGATTTATGTAATAAACCAAATGTGATGGCTCATTCTGTAAAGCAATGACTGCATGAGCGCACATTTGTATGCCGAGATTACCGGCCTCAAAATATTAAACAGGGCAGTGGTGCCATCTAGTGAGCAACTTTGGTATTACAAATATGGAAATAATGGGGAAAATATGTCAGTGTAGTGTATTAGATGCTTCATTTCTCCCTTATGTCTGTGATAATCATGCTGCAGGGTGCCTGGAAGAGTCCTTTAAATATTTGCAGTTGCTGTTGAAAGCTTGTTATTTCTGTAAATCATGAAAAATCAAAGGCTGAGCTCATTTGAACTTTCGTCTTGTTTTTCTCAATCTCACGTTGCCCCCCTTTCAGAGCACCTTAATGACATGTGTTATACATTATTGTCAGTTCACCAGTGGGCTCATTTCCTCAAAAGATGGCTTATTCCTGTAACAATCAAACCATCTCTGTCAGGCCTTTTCGGCTTGTCTAGTTTCCTTGTGTTGTTTTCCCGGTTGTCCCCAGTTTATCCCTGAGCCTGTGTGTGTGTGTGTGTGTCTGTGTGTGTGTGTCTGTGTGTGTGTGTGTCTGTCTCCGGCTGGTGGTGACTGACCTATTTTCACTCTCCCACTAACGCACCTGCTCACCTGATGATCATCCCACTGATTCCCCAAGCCACGTCCTGCTGCTTCAACACGTGGCCTTCCACTCCAGCCTTCACCAGTTTTCTGGTTCACACTAGGGCCAAGTTTAGTTTAGTTTGTTTCGATCTCTTTGCTCATTTTGCTTCCTGCCCTTACTTGCAGTAATCCCATGCTCCCGATGTTCCTCTTAATCACCTGCTCACTACTGTGAATGCATCTCTGTCAGTGTATGGAAGTGTATTTTAGAAATACAAACATATGGGGGGAAGTTGAGAAAACAGAGTGAGAGACGACAAGACTGATAAAAAAAAAAAAAAAACGAGCTAACTGTGTTTTGAATCTTGTCAGTATCCCTTCACATCTTACTCAAATAAGAAACTTGTTTTTACCGTATTCATAGAATCACACTAATGTTCACACAAGTTGTCAAGACAAGCCAAGACAACTTGTTTTTATGGCTGCACCACTACATCACACACATCACATACACTCATCTCAAATGTCTTAGTTTAGACTACTTTCCAAAATGAATGTATCAATTACTATATCTGTAAATTATCTATATTTACAATATTTTCATGTTAACTCACATGTTAAGTGACAGGGGTCACTTTTTCCACACTTCCTTTCAGGTCTACTCTGCATATTTGGGGCTCTTAGCATATTGTTTTGATTCTGGGACTTATTGTCTTGGTTTAGTTACTTTCATCAACCTGGTTTCCAAACACAGCAGTAGTATGACAAATTCAGCTAAACCTACTGTCAACTACCTTTCCAGCACCAAACGGCAGACAGACACAGTTAGCAACTAGCTAGCGTGGCATTTAGCTACTAAAAAGCCAGATAAAATACAGCCAAATGTCAGGTGGCCACTCTAAACATATCTGCCTGGTGCGTAAATTCAGGATGGCGACCGGATGAAACATTGGTAACTGTTTGCTAACATGTTAGTTATAACAACTTCAGAAGATTTAAGACTTGAGTTATAAGTCCTTAAATATTTGACAAGCTTACAAGACCTTACAAGACCAGTCCGATAGAAAAGGTAATGGAGAGTATCAGCAACATTTAGAGTTCAACACCTCTTAGTTGTGCCTCCATCAGGGTCACATTCCCCCCTTCATTTCTCACATGCTAACTCTAGCTAACTCTAACTGTTATCAGACACCATTAACCAAAAGGACTAAGGTTGGGAATAAACTGGGTGAGAAGCGTGTGCGACATCTTGGGTTTTATTTCGCCGCCCATGTTAATGCGGTAGAGCGAACACACCTGCAGACTGCCTAATGTGATTTGGAGATTCAGTGTGTCACCTATTTTTTACCCATGACATCTACAGTTGCCAGCAAAAATAGACAGGGAATCTGTCAAAGTCACATCATAACAGTAACATGAGATAAAACTGATGCCTTTCATTATAGTTTCAATGTCTAGGCTGAATTTAAAAATTGTAACAGACATGATAAAATACAAATATTGTATTTTGTGAGACATTTCAGCAGCTGCATGTGGAGACGGTGGCATTTTAGTGACAGTTTCTGTCAAAAATAGATTAAAAATAAATCATCATGAAAAGTAAGTCACCTGCTGATGGCCATTAACCAAGCTAAAGTCTATGTAGAAAGATAGAGCTGGCAGAAGGAGACACACAAACACTGCGAACGCAACTGTGTGCAAGCCCCAGCACTTAGCAAATTCAGCCGCAACGCACAATCAGCAAAGGCAGTGTGTGTTGGTGATGTGTCTCTGGCAGAGCTGTGACTGTCAAGAAGCAACGTGCCACTTAAAATGATTAAATTACCATAAATAACACCCTCTAATCAAAGCCAACGATGGCCTTATGTTTACTGAGAGGCTGAAAGCTGTTTTTCATAGTGCAGAATAGTGCAGGCTCTGATGGAAAAGGGAAAATATGTGATGGAAAAAGAAAAGCGTGAGCAAGACAATAACACTGTAGCAAAGTAATTATCTCTTACACCCCGTTCATTTTGTCCCGAAGCATTATTAACAAGAAGCAGTGATTAGACACAGAGCTTGGTCCTGACAAACTGATTTCACACACTTCACACCTTGTAATTGAAGATGACCTGGAAAAACACCACATCACAGATAACCAATCATCCCTCCGCAGCGCACAGCATGGTGATCAGCCGGAAGACAGAGTCAGGCATGATGAGGACTATATGAAGCTGTGGATGTGTCAGTGACAGCACGTTATAAAGCACAATAAACAACACGAGATGCACTTCAGAGGTGAAGTTATGTACACACAGTAGTTAGATAGATAGTTAGCAGAGTCCATATGTGGACATGTACATATTCATGTAATCACTGGATTTAATTAATCTCCTAATCCTTACTTTCTCCCATCCTTACATTAGTACACATATTAAAGTGATCAAATATGCACCCACATACAGGATACACATTTATTCTTTCAAACACATTCCCCCCATTTCTATTTCATGAATTACCCTAAATCTAATTCTTCAGTGACTCAGTGATTCGGGTTTCTGACACCACGCTCTAGTGTTTGTGTGCACATGGCCTGCACTGTACATGAACGCCAAACCTGGTTAGGTTTTACCAGTGTGTGTTCCAGTTAGCAACATTTGGGCTGATACTGAGTCAATGGATTGAATTTGAACCACCATACTGGGCCAAATGAAACCTGCAGTCAGTCCTGCAACCAGGCGGACACAGTCTTGCCCAAAAAAAAAAAAAAAAACGACAGCCTCCGTTGTTTCAGCCCAAACACACCACATGACACGAGCAAGTCGTTGTTACGGAGCTAAGTCCACAGGGAGGTTTGATTGGTTCAGTGGCTCAACAAAACACCTGACATGGCTGTTCGTTCCCCATCATGTACTCCAAAGCATTTTATCATTTAATAAAGACGTTATTTTAACCAAAAAAACATCTGGCTTCGACCATCTGTCCAAACATAAACGTCCTCACCATGACGGCAGGCTCCTCAGTCCTCTCTCCACTGCGACTGGTCAGAATTATATTATAATAATTATAAACACATCCCGTTGCTCTGGCCAGACATCATATAGATTAGTTCTATGTGTATAATCTGAAGTATTTATTGACCAGGTGGTTGAAACACTACAAACATAAAGTGTTCATTTTTCATACTAAAGATAATATTAAAATAACTTTATTAATATAGCACCTTTAAAAACATTTTCCAAGTGCTTTGACACAGGAATCAGAGCAGGACAGCAATTAGGTGGATTTACAAAAGCCAGACAAAAAATATTCTTATTATATATATAAACAACAACAATATAAAACAGTGAGCAAATGCCAAGTATTTACAACTCTTGAGTCTACATATTTCTAGTTATATTTCTATTTTGTTGGCGCGCCTGTAACAAACCAGATTTCCCCTGGGATGAATAAATATATGTTGATTCTGATTCCTGAATATTTTCAGTACTACAGCTATAATCCTGAGTCTGATTTTTTTTTTTTTTTAATCTGTTTTAAATGGATGGAAGGATATTTTTATTTCCATGGGGACAACCAGTGACAAGAGAAGTGAGCCTGAGGTTACAGAGAGTTAAAACTGCAGCAACACACAGTCTTTTAACGGAGGAAGAGGCATTGTCGGTGTAACAGGACCTTTTACAAAATGTTGTATTATATATATTTTTTTAAATGTGTATTTCACAGGCGTCTGTCCAGAATAGTAGTTATGGCTTTAACTTTTTAGGCAGAGCCACTCAGGCCCCTGTAGTGACACTTAATTAGATTTGGTAGCACTAAAGTAAATGTCAGTGTTGCTCTGTTTGTTATAGTGTTTTTCACACTGTGGATTTCAAAGCCATTTCCATCTGAACTAAACTGACAAAAACAAGTCATTGCACCAAGCCATGCCATTTTTCAGAGCTTTAAAGAGGGGAGGGAAGCATCTTTTAAAACACCTCTTTGTGCTCTACTGTGATTTTCTTTTTTCAAAATCAATACCATATGTGCCGTGTGTTTCAGTAACGGTGTGAATGCAGAAAGCTGAGCGGAGATGGAGCTACTCGCCCCATCTGTAATGGAGTGCTCTCTGTGATTGTGACTCATCCTCCGACCTGCAGCCCCTCACTCTCTCTTGTTTCATCAGCTTATTATCGGTAATGATAACCTGCCATCATTCTGTTTCTGGGCTGCTGCGTTTTAAAGAGGTTTCATTTGCGCCGACAGACCTCCCGGCTCACCTACCCATAGTTGGGGTGGAAAAAATTGCCCACAGTTTGAATGGAAAAAGCTCAAGGTGTATGTATGCATATTTAGACAGCCATATCCACAAATCTGCAGGTATAGGCAGTTATTAAAAGCATGACACACTCCACAATGTTTGGATATTGTAAAAGTCAGTAGGGACGTGGAGTATTCTCTCTTTGGCCAGAAAGGAGACTTATTATCTTACGTTTGCTAAAATATGCACCACAAAAAACCCCACCTGAAAATATTTCTGACTCTCACATTCACACAGTCTTGTGCTATTGGGCTTCAGTTTTGTTGCTGAAGGACACCTTGGTCCTAGATGTTGAGAAAGGTAGAGGCTGTAGGCTCATTTACATATTTCCAGCTGAAGATCTTTCAAGCCTGCACCCACTATCTGCATCGCCACACCCACACACACACCCACGCTCACACTCGCAGTGTTCGCCAGCAGGAGGCGCTGTAAAGGCATAGACTGTGTATACACAGTGAATCTTTGGAACACCTACAATCATACCCTCATGGTACTTTGGGGGAAATTTAGGGACATTCATTGGCACAATTTAATTGTGCCAATGAATGTCCTTAATGCTCCATATTCAACATGGCTTTAAGATCAGGACCAGTTGTGTAATGCCACGAGGAAAAATTATAGTCAGACCAAGTGGCAAGGGAGACAGACAATTTATAGTGGTGCCATGCAGGGGAATGTCTGTCATAAAATATAGAGAAAGATACTCAGATCAAATCAGAGCTTATTTATGGATGTGAGTTAAGAGGTAGGAAATTAATACAAGAGGTTACTTAGTTATAATGTCTTGTATTTATGTCAGTTAATATATATTTGATTAATTTATTAAATTAATAAATTTGGACAGTTAAGATGCACTAATGTACTTTTTTGAGATTCTACTGTTAAATTTAATTCAATTTCATGTCACATTAAAAGGAAGTAGTGAAAAGTGAAACCAATGCTGAAAACCCTTAAACCTTCATTCTATCTAATGCCCAAAAGGGGGCAACTCCACTGGTTGCAAAAATAAGTCAGATTATATTGAAGTCTATGGAAAAATGATTTATTACCTCAGTAAATGTTTTCCTAATGAGTTTATGGTTAGTGATTAATAGCATCTGTACTGTATTTAAATGTCATGATTTGCCCTTTGATGTTACACCTTTGAACTTGGTTTGACTCCTTATGTTGGGACTTTTGTTCATTTCCTGTTTTATTTTGTAACTACTTCTGTTGTGTGACCAGTGGTTATTTTACTTCCTGTCTTTGTCCTGTTTCCCTCCAGTTTGATTGCCTGCCCCGCCCTAATGCGTTTCACCTGTGTCCTTTGTGTATTTAAGTGTCTGTCTTCTAGTTTGTCTGTTTGTTCCTGTGTTCCTCTGTTGGAATCTGCTTGTGCTCTGGTTTTGCTCTTGTTTACCTACGTGTTTGGATTTTCACTTCTCAGCGACATCAGCAGTTGTGTAAGTTTCCTTTTGTTGTTGAAAGTTATTGTAGTTATTTTTGTCTGTCTATAGTCTTTTTGAGTCCTTAGTACCTTTGTGTCCCTTATGTCCAGCGACCATGCCCATTATTGTTTTCCTTTTTAATGTGTTGACTTTTGAAGTGTGTTTTTTGTGTGAGCTAAAACTGTATGTTTTGAATTGTTGCAATTTCATCTTTGGAGTTGTAATACTTCCCCATATCCACTGGACTGGAAAATATCCAGTCCCTTTATCACGTTGTATACTAGTGATTTCAATTTAGTGTGTAAATGGAGACATAATCTGACTTTAAACTGCTCGAATCATTATCTATAATTTGACATGGGATCAAATGACAAACCCAGTGTTTCAACTCATTGCTTTACACTTTACTCTCTCGAGCTGTTGTTTGCAGCTGTTTTCTGTGAAAAAGGTCTTTAAAACCCAGGGGCGGGTGGTGACTTTTATAGGTAACTAAACAAACAGGCATCACATGCTCCCTGACAGTACATCATTGGATAAAGGAGTTGTTAGCCCCAAACAGAGCTAAAAGGAGAATGGATATTGCAGTTACATTCTTCTAGTGACTAAACACATCTCGAAATGGGTGTTAATGTAGCTCTGTCTGCTGAATGTGACTTGAAGTAAATCGCTGTTTGCTAACACACTATCATACCTTTTATAAGAGGTAATGCCCCAACAGCCGGCATGTTGCAGTGTCCTTGGGCAAGATACTAAACCCCAATTTCCCAGATGGCATTGCATCTATGTGCGATAGATGCGCTGAGTAAATAGTAAGTCTTGTATGAATGTGCGTGACGCTTTGAGTGGTGGTTAAGACTAGAGAGGTCTCAGACTTTAAATGCAGTTCATTCATCCATTCATAAGTTGATGATATGACAGCATTGTACCCAGCTTGTTACACTGTTGCCTAGTGGCCAAAAAGTTTCCTGTAGATGGATTAAAAGAACGCTGGGTCTGAGAAGCGAAGCCAATGCTGAAGAGTTGTAAAAAGGTTGGATTGAAGTCTGAGGAAATTATTACCTCAAACGTTTTGCTAATGAGTGTACGGTCTCTAGTTTAGTCTTCAATACAACACAATGTTAATTTTTTTCCTTAATGATCTGCTTGTGTTGAAGGTCATACAGGTCTTTTACTGTAAATACACATGGGTTGATATGAACCAGCCTCCTTTTAGATAAAGACTCAAACCTCTTAACCACTTGATCATGAGTCAGTTTTTTTTTTGTTTTTAAAAGGTTACAGTCCCTGCAGTAGAAGGTCCAATAAAGCAGAACCTGTTTTATCAGACCACTGACTCTGAACCTCCTTAGTATGTGTTGCATATGATGTTTGTGATTTAGATAATGAGGTTTACTTGGCTACTGCGCTGTCTGAGAGAGAGACACAGCGACGACCTTTAGTCCACCACATGAAATTATACAGTACAAGTACATCAGACCAGGATTCCTTCTGGGTATGGGGTCAGTATGATTCAGTCTCAACCCCCACTTCCTTTCAGCATCACAGTTGTGAGTCTGTGTCTGACAGTTTGTGATGTTCTGACATGCAGTGATTGGCCACCTATAGAGGTAGGTCAGTAAGCGCTCTCTATCGTTTTTATTTTTCACACAGTCTCTACCATCACTTCATGTGTACAAACGAGTGCCTGCAACAACCATGCGCCCCCATTTGTACGATTACCGCGTAGCAGCTGCCTTCAAAAGTGGTCAGACTGCCCTTCATATAAACTATTATTTAAGCAGACTCTTTCGACATGGAGGCGTGACAGGTGAAAATAATATCTCGGATGTAGTAATTTTATTTTTAGAAAAGATCATTTTAACCCTTGTCACAGTAATGCTATCATACTGCTCCAGTCAGTCAGGTTGGTATAGTGCTGGTCAGAATATGCAGCAGGGCACCGCAGATCCTTGGCTGTCTGGGTTGGTAGCGAGTAAATCTACAGGTAATGGCTCAGACCTCCAATAGGGGCAACACACTCCTTTCTCTCACTCAATGCAGACAAGTGAGGAGCTGTAGTAGTTCTCTACTCATTTAACATGGGAACTTTGTCGTCCAGAAGAAAAAATGCAATGATTTCAAAAAGTTTCGCACTGATGTAAAAGTCAAATTCTATAAAACAAATGGATCCTAAATGGCCAAAATCTTATTCATCTGGGTCATTGCTTTATGTTGATGTCCCAAAATTATTACACATCTTTCTGCATCAGTATGTCAAATCAACACTTTCTCTCACTGTCGAAGTCCATACACTCACGGTGCTGCTGTCATCTTACTGTCCACGCTTGCCAAGCCAGTCAGTTCCTGGATGCCTTTAAATATCATTGCAGTTCATTGTGTTTAAGACCTATTGTGCTACCTGCCATCACTACCATGACGCCCAGGATATGGCAATTTTAAAGTGAAAGTTTTCATCAACCACCTGCTGGCTCCACCACAAGCAGTGCTGGATCAGCCTGATCTGTCTGCTGTCAGTACGTGGGATTAGATGACAACACGAAACATGGCACCAGCCTAATCTTTTAAGCATGTAATCACAACAAGCTGAGTGTTGAATACGTATGTGAACGCAATTTGCCGCTTAATGTGTCACTTGAATAGCTCCCAAACTATTGAACGTCCCACATCTCACATTTTCCAGGTATTTCATTAATGTGTTGTTCTGATATCTTTTTTTTTTTTTAAGACCAAAAATCATCTAAATATATTTTTAAATCTGTCATGCTTCTTTCTGAGGTGGTAGCAAGAACAGGGTATGTTGTGTCAACTTGGCCAAGTACATCCACTAGACTATGTATTTCAGAAAAATAAACTATAGCCACTGGTCTGTAATATTTGGGAAGGCTGTGTAATGATAAATTAGCTTCCTGACATCCAGCAAATTCCACTTTCACACATTCAACATTTTTCTGTGTTGTTGCTTGTTAGCTTAGCGACAGAGCAACTGTTTTGTGTCATTTATATTAAAACACCACAAAGCCGATGGGTCTAGGTGGGCTATGCTGGTGGCATGAGGGCGGTGACTGCGTAACTGTAACATCACAAAATTACTGAAGGTGTGATGGCTGTACAAGACCAGGCCAACTGCATGCAATAGGTTGTCACCGACTAATGTAGCTTGGACAAATGACAAATGTTTTTCTAGTTCAGTCATGTTTGGCAAGGCTGTCTAATAATATATTAGCTTCCTGACAGCCAATGAATATGCAGTTTCCTTGACATTTTATCTTGTTAGTGTTACAACCGAACGACTGCTTGGTCTAGTTTTAGCATTAAAACACAAATGCAGTGGACGGTGGGTCTGGATGGGCTGTGGTGGGGGTAGGAGGGTGGTGACTGTAGTTGTGACATCACAAAAGGGTACAGTATGATTCATTTAAAGGCAGTTTCTTTTTCATGTGCTGTGTGCATTTCCTTGTGGATGGACTGTTTGACATTTTCTGTATTTATATCACACCTACACCAGCTTAATTAAAAGAATGGTAATCTCACTTTCCTCACTCAGACTTACTGTGTATACAATTAGATACTGATTGACTAATAAATCAGCTTATGAAAACCATGACAGCTGAGATGTGAGATCCAATTTCCAACTTTGAAGCTACCAGCAAAGAAAACTTGAGTCATTGAGTCATCCCTCAGAGGCTGTTGGTGGAAATTGGAATTGAACTTTTTTTTTTTTTTAATTGGATAATCAATGAAATCTGACTTTTAAAAGATGTGACTTGTAAGAAGAGAGGAGCAGCTTTGATAAAACTGACTTTCAAATAGCCTCATTGTTTGTTGCAGGTGACATGTAGGTTTTGATGACACCTGCATTAGACAGTATATCAGTTATAATAGATACAACTGTCACAATGACACATATCACACTGACACTGCTGTTTAAAGTGCGGTTCAACAGCTTTAAATGTGGATCAATATAAAGATTTAATCTAATTGAAACTTTTTTTTTTCTTTAGTAACACAACACCCACAACCTCCCACACAGCGCTGACATCTATCTTTGTCTCCTGGCAGTAACTGAACACACTTAACAACAGCCTCTCTGCCAATATTCATCTTCCCTACATCAGGGTTATTTAATGTCAAGTCTATTTTAATTTATTCCCTTCTTCATTTAGATGTGTGATTATCTTCTCCGGACTGAGTGTTGTAATTTTATTTCAGTGCCAATTTCATTTTTCTAATTATTTATTGTGGAGTTGTTTTTTTTTTTTCCCACATATTTTCTTTGCCTCCCCCTGATAGTCTGCATGTCTTATTACAGCTTCCTTTATTGTAACTTGTTTCTTACAAGTGAAGAATTACAGATCCAAGTTATTGATGTTTTGAGGGAATCTTGTATAGAAAGAGAGAAACATTGTTCCCTATTGAGCGTGAGTGGGTGACAAAAGGAGGAGGGTTCAAAGTTTAAAGCGTTATTCCACACTTTATCTCCATCTTTAGTGCTGTTGTATTGCTCCAGTTGTTAAACAGTGTGGGCTCTATTCTGATGCTCTCTTCCTTTGATTCACGGTTGAAGTGAAAGAGTAGGCGGCACCTGACATTTTGTGAGACTGGATGCGACTGTTACGGTAGCAGTAAAGGCACCAAATACTCTTATTTAGAGTAACTAGCTGCATCTTCAGAAAACACAAACCAAAATACAAAACAAACAGTGGAAATGTGCTGAAAATGGGGAGGGGGGGGGATGGCACAAGTGGCATACCAACAGTCTGTTTCCATCTTGCTTGAAGTTCATGTGGTTCTGCTTGGTGCTCCCCCTAGAGGACTGGAGCACCTCATGTCTGGATATCCAGCACTTTACTGTTGTATTTGTTTTTGTGTTTATTTATTTTTTAAATCAGGATCATTTCTGAATATGCAGCTTGGTACTTTTAATTAAAGTGTTTTTGGCCACTGCAGCGTGTTTGCTCTTGTCAGTAGCCATAAAAAGTGAATTAGCATTCAAACATGGTCCTGTGTCGACGTAATATGTTGCATTCTGATGCAGCAGAAGCAGTGGGGAGGACCAACAGTTTAACAGGAGCCACTCAAACACACACTTATATGTGCACTAGAAAGGGTGTGACTTTGTTCTAGACTCAGGACAGCATCACTACACTATCTTTATCAATAGTTTACTGCCATATTATTGTTTAGTCTCATTTTCAATTTTTAAAAAATTTGAGTGAACTGAACCTTTTACATGTTAAACCATGTAACTTTATTTCAAATCTGCCTTGTTATGAAACTTTATTTTTGGACACAACCCCAGTCACAACATTAGTGTTACATAATGAAGGAAGAGATGATCATAAGAAACGAGTGGGACAAGATGGGTGGAGAGGTGACATCCTGGTAGTGTTCAAAGGGACGTAGGTGGATGGCAGCATAACCAAAGCTGACGGGGCATGATTTGGCAATGGTGGCAGCCAGATGGGCTTGACAGCATGGACCTCAAGGCAACAATCAACCTGCCAAGGCCCATTTCAGCGTCACTGCCACTGCACCAATTTCCTGTCCCTCCAACAGGCGCCGGGAGCCGCACAAGAGCAACACCACAGGTGCAGTGGGTTTTTTTTTTTTTTTTTTTTTAAACGTGTCGTGATGGCCACTTGGTAGTTTGAGCCGACTGTGAGCTGGCTGCTTTGCAACAGAGCAGCGGAACAGAAAAGGGAGAAAGATGATGAAAGACTTTGTCGTGACCAGATAAACAACAACGTAGACCCATACACACAGATACACATTATGTACACACACTGACACACATGCATCCCTATAATCCTCTTCTTCAGCCTCTTCACTTAAAGCAAAAAAGCCACAATAGACAAGATGTTTAATCAGCTGTTTGATCACATCATCAGTGTTGTTCAAATAAGCCCTGTGTTCTTTCTGCATCTCCATGCATTGTACATTTTTATGCCTCCACACTGTTTTTCATCTTGGCCACCCATACGTACTTTTTTTTTTTTTTACACACCAACATTTAATGTTGGTCAAAGGTCAGTTACGTCAAAGAGTTTTGTCCATTAAATGTATGATTTCAATATTGAAGTAATCTTTTCAAAATGAATCCAAACATTCATTTGGACTCAAGGATGAACTAATTAGATAACGTTCACGGTCACTGACTTCATAAAAACATGTTTTTGGAATTTTTTTTTTAAGTTTCTATGAAGACTTTACTGTGACATCATCATAAAGTTCTGCAAATGCACCTCCTGACTATTATTCAATGCTATTTGTCCTCGTGCAGAATAATTTATTCATTTAATTGAAGGTGCATGTGTAAAAGTTCACTGTCTGAACCATGGATACCAGTCACTGCATTGTTAACATTATTCAAACTTTATGGAGGTGTGCTCAACTGCACAACATCCTGATATACATAAAAAAATTAACTTCATAAAAAACAAGATGAAATATAATGAATGAATTTTATTTTATATATATAATTATAGAAATCCCCTCATATAGAGCAGGTCTAAACCGTGCTCTTTACAATGTTCCTCCCAAAGACCCAAGAATTCCCACCATGAGCAAACACTTGGAGACTGTGGCAAGGAAAAACTTCCTTTTGACAGGCAGAAACCTTGGGCAGAACCGGGCTCATGGTCGGCGGCCGTCTGCCTCGGCCGGCTGGGGTGAGAAAAGAGAGAGAGAGAGAGANTTATCGTTCAGTAAACTAAGACTGACTGAAACTGTCTGCAACTGAAACAGGCACTGTGTCACCTGGTTGGTGATGTCACAAAGGTAGAACTGTGATGTCACTGAGATCATAGGTCTTCACTTCCTGTTTTGCCTTGATAATCAATCAATCAATCAATCAATCACACAACTGTCCAGAAGTGAAACATTCCAATAAAAGTGTGTAACACAATAAAAAAATGCTTGGCGATGTAAAGGCCTAAAGCTGAAAGGTGAAAAGGCTAAAAGGTCTAGAGCAGTATACCAGGAGCTGACAGGCTATAGAACACAGTAAAATTATATGATTCATGAGTCTATGTGATTTGAGTTTTTGTTACCGTGTGTGTCTTGTAGTATTGATTTTTCCATCTATTTAAATATGATCATTCTGTAGCTAAAATAAATCAAGAAGTTAAACACGAAGCTTTAACCATTGTCCTATGTTTTATAATACAATATTTTATCATTATGCTTGTTTTTTTCTTTAAAACAAAACTGTCAATGCACAATCTGGGCCCACAAAAAGATGTGTGCCAGTGTGAATCTTTTGTTCACCTCCTAAACAGCACAGAATCATATGTATGTATAAATGTGTGTGTATATATATGTGTGTGTGTGTGTGTGTGTGTGTGTGTGTGTGTGTAATAAAAACTACTGTCTCTACATATCAGTACTGCTCTACTGCAATTGTTTTATACATACATTAAAGTATGTATCTCTTCATTGCAGCTGTTAACCATGAACAGTTCACACACCTGCACAGCCCACAACTTTCTGTACTGAGATATTCTCAGTTTGTTTATCTCACCTCCTGATAAACAATCACCAGCTCCACTGACCCATAAGGATTCTCCATTTGTGTGTACAGTGGGTGGTTTTGTGTCTGTAATGTGTGTGCATGTGCGTGTTTGTACATGCACTATCATTAGCACAAAGCTCCTCATTGTTACCAAGCGTGAGCGGGTGACGGCAGCTCAGCGGACAGTAGCGTGTAAGATCTTTCTATAGCTCTCATCTATTCCTCCTCCGCCTCCTCCTCCACCCTCCCTCTACACTTTTTTTTCCCTACTGTGTGTGTTGAACCACTTATACTATCCATTATTGAAGGCTGCCTTCTGTTATTAGAATGACCTTCTTACACAAATGGAGGAACCTGCACCACACGAATCAGCCCTTTATGCTATGGCAAGGTAACAGCACAATATCACCTTCACCGATGATGTCTCCAGATCAAGAGGGTTATCGCAGGCTGTGCTTTACTCCTTTGTAGCTGTGACACTGAAAAACATCATATTAGAAGTGCCAGAAGGCATTCAGTGTAGCAGAGAGCACACAGGAATGTAAACAATGGATGTCTGGAAAATGGTATTAGATCATTTTGGGACATTTATGGTGTTACCATTGGTAATGAACAAAACATGGCATCTAACAAGGTGCATAAAAACATGGTCAGCATCTTACTACAAATTGTCTGATTACTCAGCACTTGGAGATGCTTTGTGCAGGCTGGTAACCAGATGAGATGTCATCAAGACGTGGCAATAAACAGAATCAGCATGTATACATTTCATAGCAAGATCATTATTGATAGATGGCTCTAAAATGGAGACTGCAATACTGTTATGACCCAAAAGACAACGCATAACAAGCAAAAAAAGCTGAAATAGAAAAAGCAGTTTGGCCTTCAGTTGAATTTAGCTCCTTGTAAGCCAACTACCAAGGACTAGATTAGGTACTCAGTGTGATTTCCACTTCACTATCTGAGTATCTCTAATTAGCACAGAGGCACTGACCTGTTAAGTCACCATCAGCAACTGACACACGGTCATTTGATATCAGGTAGAGAGGCACTTGAAAGTCTGACTGGTACTGATCATTTGAATCACAGAACATGTTCGCTGTGGACGCTAACAGGAAAAGAACAGTTGTAGCTAACGGCTAATGGTGCACAAGGCCAAAGTCTACTCTAATCCTTAAACAGAAGCCTAACCCTAAGGAAGGAAGCATTAAGATATGACCATTAGTGAAAGCTTCCATGACTCAAACTAACAGATAAATTTCCTCATTGGAAACGCTGGCGTAGCTTGCACCAAAACATTAAGTGTGAAACTAGTAGCATCATTATTTGTAGTATTATGTTGTTAAACTACTCTTTAATTGAAATAAATTAATTGAAACTCCAGTCAAGATTAAATTATTATTTGGCACTTAAATAACGCGTATTCCTTAATCATCGTATTAAGTTGTATCTCCTCTTGTAGCATAAGGCTAATAGCTGCACCAGGTTATTTAACTTTGACCCTTTTTCACTGGAAACACTGACATATCATGTCTAGTGATAATGTTACATTTTTAATGGCGGTATCATGTTTTGATATACCGGTTTTGGTGCCTGGCACGCTGACATTTCATCGGCGCTATAGTTAATGTTATTACGCCTGTCCTCATCCTGTCATGATCAAAATGTCAAAATGCTTCTGCTGTGATAAAGACCTGTTTGCATCACTGACTAAAAACGTGTTAAGTTGAAAAGTCTTCACATTAAGGAGAAAAGGATTTTTAGGCCACAGACAGCAGATGGCCAGGGAGATAAAGAGCTCCCATTCAACAGACTGAGTGTTATTTCCCATCAATGTCTGATTGTCATTGTCATTTTGGTGTCTAGGTGACACTGACAGTCAAACAATTTTGGCTTTCAAACCAAAAGGACATATCAAATGATGTTTTCATTTAATTTGACAACTATAACAGAATACCCTTGACAACTTCCAGAAGCTGACGTGGACTATTCACATGTCTAAACCAAAGAAATATGATTACAACCTTTTGTGTGGTCCTCATCAGAAGTTCATGTTATGCCCATTTTCGTCTTGGATTCAACTTTTAGCCAGTATGCTTTTGGCTTGCATGCTGGTTTACCCTTTATCGTCTTCACTGGGCTGTGGCTCCTTGCTTCTATCGTTTGAGGTTCAACCATTGAGATTAGTGCTGCCTCCCGAGCAGATGTGCCTGTGAGATATCAGCCAAAATCGGACATGGGATGCTTCCAGCAGATACTGTGGACTGGAAAATTTCACTGCCTCAAGAGAGAAGAAAATCATGTAGAATATGGATCAATGCACATACATGCACACGCACACATATTTCACTGTATGACTGATCACCGGTGATTCGAGCCGTCCCCAGGGCTCATGTGTCTCACGGTCATTGTCTGAAAGGAGAAAGGTGAGTGTGAACAACAAGGGGACATATATGGGGAGAATTTAACAAGGACAGTGACCGTGACAAGGCTGGCTGTTACGCCTTAGTGGAGGAGAACACAGATGACGCACATGATGTGGGACAACAGAAAGAAAAAAAGAGAGAGCGAGAGAGTCGTGTTAATGTGGATGTTTTCACTGAAGTCCTGAATTACATATCACTCTTGCCTTTTGGCTTTTTTTAATCTTCACTAATTAGATGCAATGCTATGTGCTTGGCATATTTGTCAACTCGCGTAGAATAATCTCACAATTTTACTATTCGGGCTGAGGATAAGCCTGGTTTTTATGTTGAACAGGAGACACTTTGGAGATACAAGGTTTCCACTTAACAGTAATGATATTCCATCATTGCCCTTGAGCTGCAAAATAAAATTTAAAAAAAAAAAAAAAGCTGGAGATATTGGTTTTCACCGTAATAACGCGTGTGACAGCAGCTGTGAAAAATACAGAGATGAGAGACTGATTGAGAGACATTGACTGTGTGCATGTCCAGTGCATTAGAGCTTCTTCGGATAGAAAACTGCAATGATGTCAGATGTTTTCTGCCTCTGGAAAGTGAACCAACGCACTTTGAAGCTGCAGCCTGCAGCGAACCGGAGGGAACAAGGCACTACCTTCGCAACATCTCAAATTCCTCGTCACACTAAATAATGAATTAATATCAGTGAATGAGACCGCTGAACAGTTTACCTCACTCCCTCCCCTCCTCCCTCAAAACACTCTGCTGAAGGGGCCAATGAGAGCCTCGCATCCCGTCGACCACTCCACCCAGGCCCCTCCCCCTCCTCTCTGTAGTTATATAGTCTGTGGACATCGGCATCACAACACACACGCACACACTGTGCTGCTGCTGCCACAAGCAGCTCGGGAGACGAGGCTGTTATGAAAACCCATTCATGGACACTGAAAATCTGTGGTGAGTGCATCCTCTCTGCAGCTCGTCTGCAAAAAAGGGCTTTTCTATTTTTCTATATAACGATTTTTTTTCTCTCTCTCTAGCCTTTTTCATTTTACCCTCTTCTTTGTGAATGTTTGAGTCTGTGGCTCAGCTGTTCACCCAGTTTTTTGTTTTTATTTCTTGTACGTCTTGCCCTATTTTCAGCTCTTCTCCTTCCTTTCCAATTGCAGGCACATGCTGGCAAGTGTTGAGAGCAACAGCAGCAGCAGCACCTTCCCTGGCATTGACGGCACCAGAAGCTGCTTCAGAGAAACCCCCTGTCGCGTCATAAGCACCAACAGCAATCACCGGACGCACACTGAGAGGACTGCTGCTCCCGCCAGCCTTTTCTTACATTGTTATCCAAGGACAGCAGCTCCAGCATGGGCTGCTCCTCGGGCCGCCAGCCCCCTGCCCCAGTCCTTCATCCGGACCTGGACTGCGGCAACAACAGCGAGGCCAACACTTTACCCCAAGACTTTGAAAACCAAGGTCTGAATGGTCTTGGAGAGGGAGGAGAAGAAGAGAGGAGCGTAGGGAGAGAGCCAGCCAAACCTCCGGAGTCTCTCCCCACACTGGAGCGACTTGCCCAGGCTACAGGCGGGACAGAGAAGTCCTGGTATCGCTGCGTGTTTCCATTTGGTGTCATATCACTCGTGATTGGCATGGCGGGCACTGGGGTGACGTTCACTTTCAACACACTGCTCCAGACCAAAGTGGTGTCGGTGGTGTTGCTGTGCGTTGGCATACTGATGCTGCTCGTGGCAGCCGTTTGCTGGAGGGCCCATAGACTGAGGAGAAGGAAAAAGAAGGAAGGCGGATTCTTCACTGCTGATCAGGGCACTTTGTGATGGAGGGTGGACTGACATTCAGATCCTTGGTCATCCAGACAGAGCACTTCAAGTTTGACTTTTTGAATGAGAAGGACAAACTGAACAAGTAGAATGAGACGTAGGGACACCAGTGCTTACCTTCTCTGCACTGGGGCTGAGGGCAGAAGAGCTGGATAATACTGGAAACGTTATTGAGCCAGGGAAACTTTGTGACATTCAGTATCTAGAAAATACCACTTTAGCAAAGGTCGCACATCCCGAGCAGATACACAGGGTAAAGCATGCGTCACTCTAACTAACTCTCTCTCTCTCTCTCTCTCTACTCTATCTCTCTATCTCTATCTCGCTCTTGATTCTTTCCTGTTATGGATTTACCTGGGGGTCCAGTGGAGTCCAGAGCACATTATAGATCACAGCTCCAAGACTGGCCTCTTTGAGTCAGGGACATGTTTGAGAGAGAGGCAGCTCAGGAATAGTTCATTTACACGGCTCAACAGTGCACGGAGAGATGGGTGGGTGTCAGCAGGTCAGGAAGATCTGGATCATTTTAAAACTGATCAGAGCAAGTGTGTAGTGTGTAGTTTTACAGAGGGACAATAGTTTTTTCCTACCAAGGGAACAGTAATTGAAAGAGATGCTCACGACCACAAGTGTAAAGCCCATCCTGCCTGGTGGAGGTGAATGAAACATGATTTCCTCTCCCTACAAAACCACTGTTGAAGTGCCCTTCTGCACGTATGCCACTTAGCCTCCAACTGCTCCAGTGTGGCTGCTTGTTAGGCAAAAGTGAGAGGTTGTACCTGAACAGGAAGTGGGCAAAATCATGCAAAAAAAAAAAGTTAAAATGCTCAATTTTTTTTTTCCTTCCCAGGGTGACAAATCCTACACACACAGAGCTCCTGTTCCATGTTCCTCATGTTTCTGTCTCAAGTCCAATTCAGTGTTATTGGACACAAAGGTCAACACTTTTCCTTCCTTTGTGTTGGATAACTGCAATCCAGCTGCACCAGATCAATAGAAAACACCGCTCTGTGAAGTATTAAGCTTTGGGGGTAATGGTCTGTACTTTCAGTCCCCTGCAGATGAAATTCCCCCCCTCTCCCCATCAGCACTTCTGGACTTGTCATAGACAAGACTTGTGCATCGTATGGCAGGGAAATCCCATGACGGACGCGCCTTAGTAAACACAGACCAACATAGACAAAGCGTAAAAATGGCCTCATCCTTTTCCCACCTGATTTCCCTGATCCTCGCCTCCTGCTGAACTAAACAGAGATGACACCATTGGACATTTCAGTCTGAGCTGTGAGGGAAAATCAATTCTTCTTTTCTTTGTACCCTGCATTCTCCAGCTCTGCGAGGAAAGATTTACACTACTGTTTATATAGGCAACTGGACGTGAGCGACAGGCGTTCAGTTAACTCTTCCCTGGGCGCAGATTTAACCAGGCTGAACCTGACATCTCTCATAGATGAAGCTAGTTCTCCTCCCTCTTAGTTGAGGATCAAACATGTAGCATTAAATTAGCCACATTAGCTATAGCAGTCAATGGTCTTTAGCATAGCAGATGATGTGATGTTGAGGAAGACCCAGCAGCTTCTTGTCAGCTGTAGCGACGTTCATGTGTTTTGAGTGTCAATATGATGTTTACTAGGCATCACAAGTGGTCTAATTTATTTTGCATGGAGTTACTACCGTGTTTGTGTGGGTACCTGCTCACCAAAGCTACACTTGATCTTTTTCTGTCGTCCTCCGTGTAGTTTCCTGAGGTGCTCTCACAGTTTGCTCATAACACCTGAGAGAACCCCTTTGAGTACCGACGTGTTCATTCCTGTGCACACATATTTATTCTGAAATACTGAGTTATTGTTCAAAAAAACATATCACAAATGCTGTATGTACTGTGTCTAACTAAGAGTGTAGCCACATTTCTGAATGTACCTCAGTGAGTGTCTTACAAACATCCTTCAGTGAACTGTACTATTTATGTATCCTCTATTTTGAGTAGAAAGAGCAAATTTAGACACGTATCAGTTTGATACTCACGTTTTTACTTCTGTTTCTTTAGCTCTCTGTTGTAAAGATTTCAAGCGCGTAGCATTGGGTTTACATTGTAATTGTTTCATTCCAAAATGAGACATCAGCCATTTGAAAGAACTGACACGAGCAACGTGAAGCACATTATGGTTTGTGATTATGGCAATTCTAAGGACACAAACATTTCAAATTTCAGATTGTATTTTTTTAGCCAAGCGTTTGGGATGAAACTGTTTAGTTGCTTAAGTGATTGTTGTCAAGTTGCTTTGAGTTTATAGGCATGGCCCAGCTTTTCTCTGAGTGCCTTTTACTTGCAACATCAGTATTTCTCTGTAAGGTGCAGTTAGTGTAAGCTGTGGAGGCCTACTGGTGCCAGTAATAGAGCTGCTAGAGAGGGGCAGAAATATTCCAGTTTATTTCTGTGTGAGTGTTTTGGTGTGCATGAAGTTACCTTAAGTGACAATTTGACTTGGTTCCTTGAGTAAATACCCAGAAATACCAAATATATATATTTACCGAGAAGCTTATTTTTTGTCTCTTATATGTGTGTAAGATGTGTACTTTTTTTCCTTTGGTTGTTTACCGTAATCTGACAAAGCGCTGAATTAAATGCAAAAGTCAATTTTGGAAACAAGTTCAATGGGTTTTATTTCATTCCATCATGCTGGTGAAGTGCTGCTGAAACGCAATTTAGTGTCATTAGTGAAATCATCCATACGGCGCTTTTGGAGAGCGGTCACAGCAGTTCTGATACGACCACCCTTTCCTCCTTACTGACCTTTTTACTTGTACCATACTACACATTACAGGCAGCAAGCACTGTCATCTACTGCACATATTTATAGATCAAGAGCTGAGGAAATTTTAGTTTTAGTACATTAAAGTAGCAGTTGAATATAAATATCAACTTTAAAGTAGCAGTATTACACATATATAACAATTCATCATACAACATAGTTTTCATTAATTTATTTAAAGACAAAAATGACATTTTGTAATTTTAATTTTTACTCTCAGCTTATTTAATATGAAAACTCCCCTACATTTCAAAAAACATCACCCAATAGGTAGAGAGGAATTAATATGACCAACTGTCGAACTGCCTCCAGTTTGTAATTTGTCTTTCACCATCTTCTTCACCAGAAGAAACCCTATGTGGAGCTGAGGAGGAGTGAGGGGTGGATCTGACCTGCTCTGTACTCTGTCCTGATTGTGTGGTACAGTCTGTCAATCACAGAGTAGCCACACACTAATTCATCCCCTGCTTTATGGTCTATTTTCCTCTAAATGGGACCATCATTAAAAAATTAACATGTTGTATTGAAGACTTGAAACTAGAGACTGAGACCATAAACTCATTAGGAAAATGTTTACTGAGCTAATAAATCACGGGAGAAGTGGGGACATTTTCCCATAGACTTCAATACAATCTGACTTCTTTTTACAAACAGTGGAGTTGATGCCTGGAGCCTAATGGTTATTAGATAGAATGAAGGTTTGAAGCAGTGGCTTCACTTAACAGACCCAGAGTCTAGCAAAGCTCAAGCAACAGCAAACATTAGTGGCTGTTGCTTGAGCTTTGCTAGACTGTTTTTGTGAGATTTAGTAATATACCAAAGTATATTTCCAGGTGATGATGCCACTACATGAAAAGTCAAGAAATAACCAAATTTATTACAATTCTTCCTGAGTGGACATTCAGCCAAACAATACGACTACTCAATGTCAGGACATTTCAATGAAAACCTCAAATTTCACCCACACCATGGCACAGTCAGGAAATCAACAAAGTTGAAAAGATGCATCCTCTGGGAAGCATGAATACCTGCACAAATAGTGCATATCTATAATCAATAAAGAACAACCAGGACTGGAATTTAAAGAAAATGTTCTCTCTTAATTCTGAAGTTGAGTCCCATTGTGGTAATTAAATCTCACACCTTGCAAGTTATAAACAGGGTAAGTTTGGGGGTATTAATTGTAGAGAACAGTTACTTTGAGTAAACCTTCTTGAACTCATTGTTTTACTTTCTTTGATGAGAAAAAGAAATTGAAATTGAGAGACGCAGAAATTAGGAAATGCCAGAAATGTGAGTGTGAACAGATCTGGCTTACTCACTAATCCTCTTATCTGAAATACCCTCCAAATACTGAAATAAACAAGCTGATATCATTTGAAACTAAATTGCATGTACCAGTAATAAAAAGTTCTGTTGTCAGAAAGAACTAGTGAACTCTTTAGTCATTTTTTCCATAATTTAATGTTTATAATAATAATTATAGATGTGCCAAGAACCTTATATGGTTGTCCCATGTAACTCATTCATTAGTGTGCTTCATTTATTAGTCAGGCCCATCATCCAAACCTCTCAGCGGTGAAGACCTCCATTGATTTTTTTTTTTTTTTAAACAGTGCATCCATGCTCTTCCCCATCTCAACACCTTTGTGAACACAGATGTTTCTATGAATATTCAAATAAGCACACATCCTGAATGCGCCCACGCTTTCTCCTCTTCCTCCTCCTCCTCCTCCTCCCACGACTCTTCTCATCCACCCATCTATACAGAACTGTGTCGTTATCTCTCCCTCTCCCCTTGGTTAGAGCTAAAAATAACCTAGGCTGATGTCAAAAGCAAAGAGACGACGATTGGGGTGGGCTGCTGGTTGGCAGAGGAATGTGTTAGATTGAAAATGGGGAAGCAGTTCAATTGCATCTCATAATTTTCACTGGAGTTGATTGCCATTAGATATATCCTGGAAATATTTAGACATAAGTGAAAATGCTTTGTAAAGCAACCACAACAAACTGCATGTTCAAGGAAATTGTTCTTTACAAACATATGCACATTTATATTGGCTTT
Source organism: Rachycentron canadum (assembly GCA_038496675.1). Classification (NCBI taxonomy): domain Eukaryota; kingdom Metazoa; phylum Chordata; class Actinopteri; order Carangiformes; family Rachycentridae; genus Rachycentron; species Rachycentron canadum. Next base: position 5,058,431 of record CM076668.1, on the reverse strand, counting down.
CTCTGGTTTCTAAAGACCTTAGCTTGAAATGAAATTAACAATTCTATCTAATGTAGGCTTCACCTTCTAAGAGCTGGGTTACTGGTGGAGACACCTTTTATATTGTTTTTTATGTAACATAACCATAAACTGTATTTTTTTTTTTTTTTTTTTTTTTTTAAAGGTATAAAAGTGCCCATAAACCTTCTTTCTATTTGTATTGAACTCTATGTGAAAATGTCCCGACTTCTCACTTGATTTATCAGCTCAGTAAACATTTTCCTAATGAGTTTATGGTCTCAGTCTCTAGTCAAGTCTTCAATACAACATGATGTTCATATTTCAAATGATGGTCCCATTTAGAGGAAAATAGCCCATAAAGCAGGGTGTGACTTAGGCTGTGGCTACTGTGTGGTTGACAGACTGTAGCACACACAGCGACCTGCCTGACAATGGTGACTGTCAGATTACGCACTTCAAACTTCAAACACCGATGGGCAACGTCATGGTGGGTTACCACTTGGCCGTAACCCCCATGAGTATTGGCGTTGGCTGACTTCTTTTAAGCAGAACTGAGGCACATCACGCAGGTGTTATATATTGTAGAACCGGATTTAAGTACCCCCAGACTTTGTGCCCAGTGCTAGGCACAGGGCACAAAAGCAAGTTTTCATCACTGATTTGTTTTATCGATGCCATAATGACCTAATTATTTCTCAGTCGCTCTATTACAATACAACCAGAAAATGCAGGAATTGTGTAGCAGTGTTAAAAAAGACAAACTAGATACTTCAAACTTGGATTTGTCACTCCATGATACTCTTATTTATTACTCTAATCTTTGTGAGCTTTAGCATTTTTTAGCCTTTTCACCCTGTTCCTCTCCTGAAACAGTGCTTTCTTAGCTGTTGCCCTGAAGAATCAGCTTCAGCTATATCAGTTATATATATTATATATATTATATATATATATATATATATATATATATATAATTATAATATTATACATATTAGCAGCTTTGATAGAACAACAAATCTAAGGGTGGCATAAGACTTTTGACCAGTAAAAAAAAAAAATATATATATATATATATATAGGCAGAAGTTTTTGATGAAAATCAAATTTGCTATACACCTGTCTGTCTGCCCAGCAACAAACAACACAGGAGTTAAACAACAAAGTTAGCAAATAGCTGATTAGTTTAGCAGTGAATATTTTTCTCAAGAGTTGGAGAACAAACCAGAGCTGAAAGGAGACTGAGTACCAGACTTACTTTACCCCTAAAGTTATGAGTAATACATTATACGAAGCACATGGTGCAAATCTAACATGCACATGAGACCTACAGCCTACAGATTCCCAACGTTTTCCAACTCATAGTCCGCTTAAAAATCTCAAAAATGTTGATGTCCAAGGTCCCACACTGTAACAATACAGAGGCCTAATAACGTCTTCTCAGAGCACTTTTTTATCTTAGTGATAGCAATCAAACATTCAGGACTGAACTGAAAGCAGGGGAGGTTCAATTTCATTTCTGTTTGATGGGTAAAGATCACTTCTCGATTAACCATCTGTCTCTTGACTCTTTCATTTCAGTTCTTCCAGATATCCATATTGATATTTCAGTTTTTGCCACAATCTTATCATGCAATCAGACTGAGATAGTGAACAAGTAGAGGTTTATCACAGCGATAGATCTCAATATGAGGAAAAAAGAGTTATTAACATCTGGTGGTTGAATAATGGTTTTCGAAATTATTTCATTTTAAAACATTCAGTTCATTCAGTAGCTATCACAGTTTGATTTTCCTCTGGAAATTGATAACGTTTAAAAAAAAAATTTTCACTTGCAATAATTTTGCTGATCTATAACAATATTCTTATCTCTCACTCTCTTGCTCTCTAAGAAAATGCAAATTTTCCCAAAAAAAATTTTCCCAAAATGTTAGATATCCCTTAAATAGTATTTATTGTTATTCACCTAAGCTGTAGAAGCATTTATGGCAGAGCAAGAAAGCCTTTCAGTGATGTTTATTTAAAAAATTCCGCTATTTGCACATGATTTCCTCCAGTATTTGAGCAGAGCACCATGGTGAAGCTTCAATAAATTACTTCTGATCACCTATAAATATAATTTCCTCGTGCTTCCTTGCTGATGCCGTCTTTCCTCTCCTCCTCCGTTACCCTTCCCCTCTAATCAGTTTCTCTTGTGTGGTTACAGCAGTGTCATGGACAAATCATCTCATTAGCGTGTTCTGTTAATTAGCCTGCCATGGATACCTTCTGCTTAGTTGCTACTTACTTGTGATGGGTCCAGTGTCAGAGGTTCCCAAATATCACAGAGTGAAGTCACCTTACATCTTTACGATCTCTCATCCCCTTCTGCCACCTAGCCTTCTGCTTCTTCTACTCAATTAATTTTAGCTGCTCATTCACTGGATTAAGAACAGAACATGAAAATACCACTTGATATTATGAAAAACTATGTTTTTTTTAAAAACATAGTTAAAAACATCATTTTAAAAGAAAGCACCTAGATATTGTAATTACACCAATAAGCCTATATTGGTGTGAATAAGTGAAGGCCTCTATCACGTGTTCCCAGTTCAGTCTTCAGTTATTTATAATCCATTTGTTGGTGACGCGAGTAAAAAAAAAAAAAAAAAAAAAAAAAAAAGATACAAGGACAAAGAAAAATACTGCAGGCCAAAAAACCAGAAAAAGCTTTCAGTAAAAAACATACAGCACAATTGAAGTGCAATGTTCTTGAGCGTCTTTTATATGTGAGTGGACAAAGCTGCAAAAGAAACAGTAGGGAGCTGTAGAACGCACATCAATAACTCTCTGCATCACTAAGGTGATCTCAAACTGCCTCTCAGACAAAACTAAATGAAATGCACAGTGTTATAAAGCCTGGTGAACAGATAATCTATTTCCTGCTCATGGCAGCATTCGTACGACCTACAGTGCCACAATAAGTTTGTGTAGTGACATGTTTGAAACTACTTGGTTGTCATGGTGTCTTCTGCTTCCAGCTCATCAGGGTTATAGACCTGCCACTCCTCATCTGTACGGTAATACAGGGATACAGTGATCACCAACCTGACATTGTGTTACATTGTTAACTCAGGGTTTACATACAGGAATGAGTAGTCAAAATAGGCGGACCACTTCTGGAGGTTGTGGCTCACATCCACATCAGATTTCACCCAGGTTTGAATGAAGACATATTGAAATGAAAAATGTATCTTGTAGGTAGCGAGCAGTGGTGGTCACATCTCTTTACTCTCCATGTGCCTTTCATTCGGAGTGCACATGAGAGGTTGCAGCTCCTGCACATGCGTGCCATCAAAGCTTTTTGGAAAGAGGATTTTCAGAAAACTGAAAAGACTAAGTTAACTAAATCATTAAATATACACTAAATGGACAAAAGTTTTGGGCCACCTACACATTAGACCTATACATTACACCTACATTTGGTGGAGGAGGAATAATGGTATGGGGTTGTTTTTCTGGGGTTGGCCTACGCCCCTTAGATCCAGTGAAGGGAAACCTTAATGCTTCAACTTTGTGAGAACAATTTGGGCCCTTTTCTGTTCCAGCATAACTTTGGGCCCATAAAGGCCTGGTTGAGTTTGGTGTGGAAGAACTTGACTGGCCCACACAGAGCCCTGACCTCAACCCCACCCAACACCCTTGGGATAAACTAGAACAGAGATTGCGAGCCAGGCCCTCCTGTCCAACATCAGTGTCTGACCTCACAAATGCTCTTCTGGATGAATGGGCAAAAATTCCCACAGACAAGCCTTCACAGAAGAGTGGAAGCTGTTATAGCTGCAAGGGGGATGGGGCAACTCCATATTAATGCCTATGGATTTAGAACGTCATAAAAGCTCCCGTAGGTGTAATGTGTAGGTGGCCCAGTGCTTTTGTCTGTATAGTGTAACAGGAAGTTTCTTCTTCTATCAATGCTTGTTCCTTGTGTGGACTTTGTCGCTCATAACACTACCTCATCCACCTTCCTGTTTCTCCCTGTTTCTGACAGAAAGCCTGCATCTACAGAAGCAGAGAAAGGCCAGACTCATAAATATTTTTTCATCACGTTATCGACTAAAGAAAAGGTTTTTTTTCCTGATCCTATCTCATTATCTCGAGATAAAGGGATGTATATATTTTGCCTTTCTTGGCTTCTTTATTCATCAGTCAATATACAGAGCAGCTACATAATTTGCACACACACTTATGTAGACTACCTTCTGTCTTTTCTACAAATAAACAAATAGACTTCGAAAAATGATCCAAGCAAAAATAAATGAATAGATTTACACGCCTCTCAGGGTTTCCATACAATATTGTGCAGAATTAAAATGAGAAAGGTCACTTTACTGCAGCTGCTAAGTAAAGCCTCCCCCAGAAAACACAAGACATTGAAGTAGCTGACAAGTATTCGCTTAAAAACAAAGGAAGACTGGGTGCGATGATTCGCTGAGTCCTTCCTTGCACTTGAAGCTGTCCACGTGTGATTGTGTCATCGAAGGCGCGCTACTCACTGTCTGCGTCTGTGCCGTCAGGTTTCCACCTGTAAGACCTCAACAAAGACCAACCAGGCCTAAAGATACTTTTTTACCCTGATCTGCCGAGGCTTCCCCAACTCATTTTGCACTTGTTATGACACTTTCCTGCCTGTGCTGACAGAAGCTGAAGACATATCGTCGCTACTGTGAAAACTGTCAGAGCTGTACCTCCTCTTATGGAGGATAAAGCCGGAGTCATGTCTCTGATCCTCTCACACTGTTGAATCTCATGAACGTGGCACACTTACTGTAACTTTCTGCTCAAGTGTTGTTTATCACTTTTCCTTGAACCCACTAGACCCCTCACCTTGTCTCATCCTTCAGTTCAGTTAGTGTTTCACTGCCTTTTCCTTAATGATTCAATCTGGGTAACAGGCACTGGATTCTGAGTTTGAATTCAGGTAATTACTGTGTATCACCAATATTTACAGAGATTCTGCTTAGAAGTGAAATGAAGTTCCAGTGGCATCACATAAAAGCAAAGAAAGCAAAAACACGCACAATATTACACATCTGGAAATAAGTTTACCATTTGATTAACATGGCTTTTCCCATCTCCCACCTTTGTCCGTTCTTTATTGAGGCATAATGGAAAATGATGATAATGTCTTCTTCTGTCCGCTGTTCTGTATTGAGGTCACCACAGCAGCATATTATCCACATACACTGATCAGCCATAACATTATGATGACCACTGAAGGGTGAAGTGAAGTGATGGCTCCTGTCAGTGGTGGATACATCAGGCAGCAGCTGAACATTTAGACCTGAAGTTGATGTGTTTAAGCAGGAAAAATGGTCAAGTGTGAGGATGTGAGCCACTTTGACTTTGACCAAACTGTGATGTGACGCCTGAGTCAGAGCATCTCCAACACTGCAGCACTCTTCCTGGGCTGCAGTGGTCAGGACCTACCAGAAGTGGTCCAAATGGGTCCTGCTATTCAGACCAAGTCCCCCCCTTCATGGAAACGGTCTTCCCTAATGGCAGTGGCCACTTTCAGCAGGATAATGCTCCCTGTCACTGCAACAATGGTTCAGGAGCTTTGAGGAACAACAACCAGTTCAAGGTGTTGACTTGGCTCCAAATTCCCCAGATCTCAGTCCAGTCCAGCATCTGTGGGATGAGCTGGACCAACAAGTCTGATCCATGGAGGCTCCAGCTCACAACTGCGGGACTAAAAGGATCTGCTGCTAATGTCTTGGTCCAGATACCACAGCTCAGCTTCAGAGTCCAGGCCTCCAGGGTCAGGATTGTTGTGATGGTCCAACACACAATATCAGGCAGATGGTCATAATGTTATGGCTGATCATTGTATGGGATTTCATTTAGGGCTTTCTGAGATCATTTCTTTATTATCTGCAGGTACAGTAAGTGTAGCTAACAAGGTGTAATAGTCATGTAATAATCTGTCTTTGCTGTAATTCCTTTGTTCACAGGTAGTTTTCCTTATACTACAGCATTTTAGTCATATTAACAGTACAGTAATGTTTCCATAGCAGTCAGGCCTGACACACATTTAAGTAACAGCCGCAATATTACTGGACCTCGACTGAATTCTAGGTCACGCGCTGGAGGACAAAAGGAGACATAATTAGCTGAGGGGGAAGCACCCTAAGCTCCTGTGCGATGTGGAGGGCTGTGGAAGGTCAGCAGTAGGCGGGGTTAAAGTTCAGATCATTATAAGTCAGAGCACAGAGCGGTGAGCCGCAGGTTCAGCATCATCACGGATATCTCAAGTTGTCAAAAACCAATTCAGCAGTGACGCGCAGACAGCCATAATGTCACTGTGTGATGCTGCAGAGAAATTAGATTCTTTCTTTTAATGAGCTAAAAAAAAAGACACTGACCTTCGGCTACATTTTGTGTCTGGTCAAAATTGCTGCGAAATCTTTGTAATTATACTATTAGCAGGTAATCAGTGATGAAGCCAATCTAACCATGCGTTGAACTGACTACAAATTAAATTTCAAATATGGACACTTTGAATACAGCTTGTTTCTTTGTCAGTGTTAAATGCCCGTGGTATTACCTGAGGCTTGTGCTAAACAAGCTTTCCTCTTTTATCCTGCATGAACATGGCAACATCTCTAAGTGGTCTTCATCGGGCAAAAGTGAGGGTGTGAAAACAACTGCATGGGCTCTCCTGGGAATATTTTGTTGATTTCTGAATTGGCGACACATAAATACAACCCCTGCAGCAAACATTAAAAAAATACTGTCTAACTTTTTATTTAATGAACCTAAAACAGATATTTGTCTTCTTCCTTTGTTTTCTCTGTCATGGTCCCTTTCCCTCTTTGTCCCCAGTTTGTTGCCTCTGTCTGTACGTGTGTGTTCTGTGTGTGTCGGACGTGGCTGACCCACTTCTCCCATCACACGCCATCCATCTGCACATCTGTCGCTCATCGCTCTGATTGACTCTACCCACTTCCTGCAGTATAAGGTCGTGGCCCTCCACGATCGAAATCACTATCAGCGGACGCACCGTCACTATCGCTGTTATTACAAGAGCGATCTTCACCTCCTAGAGGCAGATATTCTCCTTCAGAATCAGAATAGGCTAATAACAGATCTATAACTATCACAAGATCACAAGTGAAATTTTTCTGCTTCAATTTACTCAAACACAATGGACTGAATTGCTTCAACGTCAATACACGTGAACACTTTCAGAGCATCTTTCCTCCTCGAGCACTTTGAATAGGAACATGATGTAATTTTGGGTTAGAATCCAAGTCGTGCCTGTCTGATAATGAGCGGGAGAGAGAACAACGTGATTTGACACTAACTGGAAATATTGTCTGTTTTTTGTCGCAATCTTCAGAGTGAAGTCATTTGTTCGAGTTATCTGATGGTGGGTTGTTGTTATTAATCTATCTTCATATAGTCTATAACACACCGTAGTATAGTGTATGAGGTGCAGATTAAAAGAAGCAGCCAGGAGAAACCTGAGTGATGAACCCGAGTTTTGCTGTTGCAAAAACACGTTTTAGCTACTAAAAAATGCGTTTAAGTATACGCTTTATTTTGAAAAGTTTTACTGCTTTATTTTGCCCTCAGCCTTTTCCTTTGCAGCCAGACAAACTACTGTATTCATCAGCATTGCATTAAAAGTGCAGCATTAGATACATACAAATAAACAAATCAATGCAAAGCGGGACATGAAGAATGCACATAGCAGACACACAAAAAACATGGTAACACTCAGGGGTTTATTCTCAACCTCCAAGGCCACAGTCAAGAAGCCACAGAGACGCTTCGTACCAGACCAGGCCTCTCTCAGAGCAGACATTTTGACTTGTCATCGAAGGAAAAGCAGAGATGTTACTAATCAGATTAACGGTGAACCGGCGAGCTCAAATGAATACCAGACCCCTGAAACTACAGCAGCTGAATGGAAATCAGCCGTGTTCTTCTAGTTTTATTTTTTCATTATTATTATTTTCTATACCTCTTTTTTTACCTTTTATAGTCTTTTTCTTTTTTTAAGATCTCCGTGGCAGCAAAACAAATTAAATTAATTAGAGGCTTGGTCAGGAGTAATGGCTTAATTGATGTGAATAGCGTGGTGAGTTTCCGTGATTAAGGAGAATCAGAAGAACTGCTGCCATTTTACCATTTATTTAAAGTAAAACATACCAGCGTGTAGGTAACTGGTAACAGACAGCAGTGCTTTCTTCTCTATTTGTGTCACTGCTGTTATCTTTATAGCCTTCAGGTTCTCACGTGAGCTGGCTGGTGTTTTTTATGCAGGTCTCTTTTCCTTAACCTTCTTCTGAATGTCCGTATCATGAGAAAGCCGAGTGCATTTGTTCCCCTCTCAGATGAATCAGCGGTGAATGACAGGAGAGCAAATGAGATCTCCTATCAGGTTCTTTTCTCTATTTTGTGTGTGTGTGTGTGTGTTTGCGTTTGCGTAGGAAAAACTAATAATAGGCTGACCACGCCATGTGAGAGTGGCTTAGTCTGACTCACCAATCAATAAACATCCCTGTAGACTGCTATGGATACTTCACTTACACACACATACCCACACACACACTAGCACATGAGACCATTCAATTACAGACACACACACAACACACTCACTAACACACTGGACAGTTCAATTACAGGGCGTCTTTGCCTTGTCACTATGGACAATTGATGCTATTTCTTCTCTGGCTGAGGACCAGTGTCACACAGATGGCCACACAGATGTATACAAGTACATAGCTCAAGAACTGGAGGCAACCACACTACACAATCTAAAGCTGTTCAGGGGCCCGACAACTAATTTTTTAAGAATAACACTGTGGTCGTTTATGAGACAGTGGTTTGTGCTGTTGCACTGGATTGTTGGCTATTGTGTTGTAAAGTGTACCTAATATTTTGACCGGCTGGGTGAGAAAACATTATAGGCAATTAGACAATGTACTTATGCTGAACAGGTATTCGTGAGTGCAACTAATTAACCAGTTAAATCACTGAAACTGCCAGACCAGGACCATGGTGCACCCCTAAGGATAATATGGAGGAACAGAGTCCGAAACAAATAAATGACATGAGTTACACAGACTTAAAATATGTTTTAGTAATTAAAGATAAGACACAAGAACATTTGAGATTGAATCCACATACACAGATTAGCCACAACAATCTGAAGTGAATAACATTGATTATCTTGTTATAATGGCTCATACATCAGGCAGCAGCTGAACATTTAGTCCTGAAGTTGATGTGTTGAAGCAGGAAAAATGGTCAAGTGTGAGGATGTGAGCGACTTTGACAAGGACCTTCCTTCTATACAAAAACACCATGCAATGTTTTCACTGTCAGACATATTTGAGTGTCTGGAAATTCATTTGTTTGCTTTTAAGGTGTTATGTTGGTTGAAATTATGATATGCAGCAGATGGGAATTTTACTGAATGATCAGTAGCTGCAGAGATTTGATCAGACAAATCATTTTTATTTTTATTGTTGTTGGCATGAACATCACTTTAGGAAAATCTGTAAGAAATAGAAAAAAAAGTCAAATGAAAACAGTGGCTCAAATGTTAACCAAAACAAACTTATTTGTTATCAATTTTGTAGATATGGGCTCAGTCAAAGTTACAGCAAAATAAAATCATCTTTCTGCAGTGAAAACTCAGAGGGGAACAAAGAGAAGGGTGGAGGAGCTTTTCAGAAATGTATTTACACAATAAACATCCATATCTGCTTGTGTCCTATGTCAAAAAAGGAAGCACTTCTCTAGAAGTTAATGGCGCCCATCTCTCAACCACCATAACTACACTCAATAATTGATACTTTTCCTGATAGCTGTCTTCAACTTTTCATGGCTGAGAGCACGATGTTCTTGTTCTACATTATCTTTTCTGCTGCAGAGTGGAAAAATATATATGGTCTATTGTATTGCAGAGAACTGATGGGGAGAATGAAAAACCAGCACCATCTGCTGTTATTACAGATTTGTCTTCTTTTCCAAAAGAGCAGGGAGCCGTCACATCTGTCGCTGTCGGGTCCTTAGCTTAGCTTTTTTAATACCATACGTTTTCTGATGATTTGTCGGAGCAAGACGTCTTATGGTCTCCTCGAGCATCTCCCTCACGTTTTCTGATGCTTTTCTCCTTCTTTTGTGCCTCTAGTGCATTTGGAAAAGGATGAGCGACACATACAACTAAAAGCTGATCATGTGAGATGTAAAAGTGTAATTTTCAACAGAAGTACAATTTGAAAAGCCATAACATTATGACCATCTGCCTGATATTGTGTGTTGGACCATCACAACAGCCCTGACCCTGGAGGCCTGGACTCCTCTAGACCTCTGAAGCTGAGCTGTGGTATCTAGACCAAGACATTAGCAGCAGATCCTTTAAGTCCTGAAGTTGTGAGCTGGAGCCTCCATGCATCCGACTTGTTGGTCCAGCTCATCCCACAGATGCTGGACTGGACTGAGATCTGGGGAATTTGGAGCCAAGTCAACACCTTGAACTGGTTGTTGTTCCTCAAAGCTCCTGTTGTTGCAGTGACAGGGAGCATTATCCTGCTGAAAGAGGCCACTGCCATTAGGGAAGACTGTTTCCATGAAGGGGGGGACTTGGTCTGAACCATGTTTAGGGAGGTGGGACGAGTCAAAGTAACATCCACATGAATGGACCCAAGGTTTCCCAGCAGAACACTGTCCACAGCATCACACTGCCTCCACCAGCTGCTCTTCTTCCCATAATGCATCCTGGTACCATGTCTTCCCCAAGTAAGAGACACACATACACCCGACCAGCCACATGAGTTGAAGAACCTTCTTCATTGCTCCATGGTCCAGTTCTGATGCTCATGTGATCATTGTAGGATCTTCTGGTGGTGGACAGGGGTCAGCATGGACACCCTGACCGGTCTGAGGCTACACAGCCCCATACACAACAAACTGATGCTCTGTGTTCTGACACCTTTCTATCAGAACCAGCATGAACTTCTTCGGCAGTTTGAGCTCCAGTAGTTCTTCTCTTGGATCAGACCACACGGTCCGGCCTTCACTCCCCACCACCATCACTGAGCCTTGACCCCTGACCCTGTCTGTGGTCCAGTGGTTTTCCTTCCTTGGACCACTACTGGTCGGTCCTTACCACTGCAGCCCAGGAACATCCCACAGAGCTGCAGTGTTGGAGATGCTCTGACTCAGTCATCACATCACAGTTTGGTCCTTGTCAAAGTGGCTCACATCCTCACATTTGACCATTTTTCCTGCTTCAACAATTCAACTTCACGACTAAATGTTCAGCTGCTCTCTAATATCTCACCCACTGACAGGAGCCATGGTAACAAGATAATCAATGTTATTCACTCCGGATTTTTGTGGCTGATCTGTGTATGTGGATGCATTGCTAAAACACATTTTAAGTCTGTGTAACTCCTCTTATTTATATCTTTCATACTCTGTTCCTCCATATTATCCTTAGGGGTGCACCATGGTCCTGGTCTGACAGTTTCAGTGATTAAACAGGCTTATTGGTTGCACTCACTGATACCTGTTTAGCATTAGTGCATTGTCTAAATGCCTACAATGTGACAGTGTTACTACCTTGTTGACATTTCTCCAGGGTAAATGGATGTAAAGCAGCCAGCTTACCCTGAGTGAAATGTCAGAATTTCCATAGCTGAATCAATATTCATTTCATTTAATGTCATTTATTAAATGGTCTTGTTGAAGCCACCAAATTGGAGATGGATTAGCTGTTAGCTCTGGCAAACACAGAGTCCTCGCCAATAATAAAACTGTTGTCAAGTGTAGTTCTGCTTGACATTTCCCTGGTATTAATTTTTCCAAATGATGAGGCTGCTGTCTGTATTCACTTTCAAATATTCACAGCAGTGGAACACAGGATAAAGTTTAGCTGTTTAACTTATCTGTTTCTTGTGCTGGAGACTGAGAAGAACCTGTAGAGTTGCATCAGGGGTGTCAAACCACTATAGGTGCTGGTGATGATGATGATGATGATGATGATGGTGATGGTGATGATGTGGATAGCAGTTATTTCTTACTGCAAGTTTTGCCTTATGTTTACAGTTGTGCTCATTCAATTCCTGACCCTGTTCTGCTTCCTTTCAAAACAATGAGTGAAATGTGGCTTAAAGCTGCGAAGTCCTGCAGATTGATGATTCTCAGTGAGAGAATTTCTCTTGATGAGGAGTCGGGTCATGGAGCTTTTCAGTTGGCAATTGTCATCACGTACTGAGCCAGTGTTTGCTTTCTTTGACTCACTGGTGTGGCAGTCCCAGGGTACACGCCAGGTTGCATTAAAACCATTAGTGCTTTCCAAAAGCTGGAGTGTGAGGATTGTAGTGGAGGAGGCAGTGGAGATTGTCTGATCTGTTTCACACAGATCATAGAAGACTTATTCTTTCACATCCCACCTTTCAGTTAATGACATCGACAATATCTGAAAAGGACAAAGGCACCATTTCAGCTAAAACACATTTTTGCCTGAAGTGAATAAATATTTAAGTTGAAGGCCAGAGGAGTTTGTAATCATAGGTAATATATATTATAATATTTATAATATTATACCCTGTGTGTAATATTTATCTTACACCCACATGTGGTTTGAGGCAAAACGAGAAATTGTTAGGTGTAACAGACAGGGCAAAAATAGTAGAGAGAGAGTTTGTTTTCCAAAAAGAAAGCACCGGAACAAATGATTGATTATTGGTCATTGATTTGTACCTGTCTGTGCTATCTATGGCATCAAAAAGGCACATTGTTGCTGCCCTGTAGTCTGAGGAACCTCAAAGTACCTCGGGCGCAGTGATTTTTGTCACAAGTTAAGAGCAAAACAAGTCAGGTTTCTATTTGATGGCTATTTTCAGATGTTATTGGGGCAAAGAAGCTTTCTTTTCTTTCTTTAATGTAATTTTAGGGCGGCACACTTTATCATATTATTATTATTATTATTATTATTGTAGCAGATATTGCAATTATGATATTTGGTACGATTTCAGTTGGAATAATTGTTTTCATTAAAAAAAATTGATGAATGAATTTTTGTTGGGCCTTGGACCAAACAAGCTTTTTCCTTGATGTCTAGGGAGTATGATTTGTAGACCAGGACACCTCTGTAGCATCACAATACATACGGTGCAAACAATGCACAACAATACTGTAATGCATTTTTCCAAATATTATATATTGATATAGATATTGCACTTGGTCATATTGCAATTTTGATTATGTTTTGATTAATTGTACTTAGTCTAAGTCATTATTCAATTAATGTTTTGATTAGTGTGTTTGTTCGAGTTGTTGCCTCATAATTCTATGCTATGTCCATGTTGCTGCACAATTTAGTCATTGGAGCACAGTGTCCCCATCTTGTTTTTGGTTTTTTTAAACCAGAAGAAACCATCTTTGGAGGAGGTCTGTCAATCACACAGTAGCCACGCCCCAAATTTATCCCCTGCTTTATGGTCTATTTTCCTCTAAATGGGACCATCATTTGAAAACTGAACATCATATTGTATTGAAGACTAGAAACTAGAGACTGAGACCATAAACTCATTAGGAAAACATTTACTGAGCTAATAAATCAAGGGAGACGTAGGGACATGTCCCCATAGACTTCAATACAATCTGACATTAGCATGTGATGGAAATCTTGAGTTTAAATAAAATTTCTGTCTGAACTTATTACCTGCAGTGTAGGAACGAGCCCAGACAATACACCCGAGTGACCTTTGTGTCACAACTTGTCACCCTGACCAGACACACTTTGTACTCACACAAGATAAAACAATACAGCCGTTCAATGAATTACTTGTGTGGCACAAATATTCGAGAAGCATGATACACAGTCTAACAATCATTTGGTTGGTAAATTTCCACCACAGTGGGTTTGAATGAGCACCCTCGAGGCAGGAGAATACTTCATGACGACAGCGATGGCGGTGGAGCCGATGATGTAATCTCGCACAGTTAAAAACAATTCAGAAATACAACTGCATGCTTGTGTCAAATATCAGTCCTGAGTCGACCATCTGTTGCCTCTCTGCTGTTTGAGAGCAGCTCAGAAAGCTAAAGCAGGAAGGTTGCCATGGATCTCTCAGTGGCTGAAGATAGTATCTGTTTATCCAGATTTTTCTCCCCCACTTTTTCTCCCTTTATATCTTTCTCTGATTCATAAAAACCTCTCTCCCTGCCTGGCAGGGAGGCCATTTGTTCCATATTAGGTCACTTCCTCTTTCCCTTTCTTCCCATGACTGTGACATGCTCCTCTCTGCTCTTCTACTCGCTCTGGAGATGACACTTACCCGGGAAAGAGGCCACTGGGGTCAGCGCCCGCTGGCTGGCATCTGTGCTGGCTGGCACGCAGTCGCACGCGTCTTGGCATATGGGCAGAGTGTCGTTTTGACCGTGTATTGTGACTTTGAGTGTGTAGCTGTGAAATGAAAGGGGCGCCACTCACCACAGCCTGCAAGTATATTTGCTGTCCAGTTATTGCCTTTAAACTGGAATTTTAAAAAAAAAAAAAGGAAAAAAAATTATCTTGTTTGCATTTGGCATATTGAATGGACTCGTAATGTTTATATAATACATGGTTAGGGTATGGAAAGGTTAGGGAAACATTACGGGAAATAATAAAATAAAATCATCAAATAGTTGGACAGGCATCAACACAAAGTAAGTAAAAAGAAAAAAAAAGTAAATTGCGAGACAAATTTCATTTGCAGCATAACAATGTCCAATATAGAGGAATAACTGACATTTTCACTAACAGTCTATTCTAATAGTACAATTTTGTTACAGAAATCCATCTCACTCATTTCAACATCTAGGTATTGTGTGACTCGCAGTCAGTCGTTCCATTATATAAACCCGCTTCAGTCTCTGCTGTTATTTGCAACGTAATTCCATTCACATATGATGAAAAAAGTGATGTGTTAAAATACCTCATTAGTTTCTAGTCAAATTCCTTCCATACTATTGATCCCTTTGTGACAATTAGCACATAAAATATGTCTTCGCATTTATTATCTTCTATTATAATATTCAATTCCATTTCCCATTTTAATGGACTATAGATTTAACACAGGATATATCAGTTACCAAGCAGCTGAACCTGATGAACCTGGCTGTCACGTGCTCGCATGGATACATTATACATCCACAGTGTATCACTGTTTGGCGGCCCCGCTAGCATTAGCGCCGACCTCGTCCTCATTAGTGTCATTGCTAGCGTTGGCAGTGGCTATGCTAGTTGTGTTGTTTTGTGGCGTACTGGGCGCTTCTTGTCCAGGTTTGGGAGTTTTCGGTGGCATAGTTTCTGATAAAGCTTTTCTGAAATTAAAGATAAAGTCGTTTTTCGCTTTAGAGCTTTATCAGAAATGCAACAAAGCAGCACAACTACCATAGCCACTGCCAACGCTAGCAGTGACGCTAATGAGGACAAGGTCGAAGCTAATGCTAGCGGGCCGTCAAACAGTGATACACTGGAGGCAATTTGCTCTCTAAGAGGAAGAATTAGCCAAAGAGTCTGTCGATATGCTGGATGCTATCAACAGCATTAAAGGAGATTTACTGTCACTCTTGAGGAGAATTGGGGAGAAGGATGAGAGAATTTCACAGGCAGAGTAAAATACAACCGCCCTGCAACAAAAGGTTGAGCAGCTGGAGGGAACACTGGGGATATTAAACAATAAAATCCAAGACCAAGACAGAGGGAGACATTCAAACTGTTGGAAGTGTGTCTTCTTAGTGGTTGATGCTCTCTGGCCTCTTATGTCTCTCAGGTTGTATCCTGGGTCCAGACAGGAACTGGGTGCTGTTGGTCACTGAGGACACTCTGCAGATTTCCTCTGTAGCATTGTGCATAGAAGAAATCACGCTTCAGTATTTGAAATTTTCTTCTTTTAAAGGCAGCGTCTTCTCCACCTGGTGAGACATTTTTTAATAAAAACTTGCTCAGACGGATGACACATCCTGTTCCACATCAGCCCCTGGGCTCGCCAGCACCAGTAGGTAACAACGTGCTGCTGTTGCACTTGTTTTTGAATAAAACCACGAGCAGACACACAAGAAACACCCAAAACGTGTTTTCACAAAACCTCTTTCAGCCTTTATATTTAGACAGGTTGGTGTTGATTGGAGTGGATGGCAACTCTCCATTCTCCAAAGACAGAAAGATGTTGGTTTATGTTTCCATTACTACGTTCAGGGGTGTTTGTGTTATTCTGTCTGGTTTCATTACCTGCAGTTTTTCAAAATAATTCCCAAATACTGCATGCCTGATGACAGCTCATATGACAATAAGAGGCAAAACAGACATCTAATTTCTATGAAAATGTCACACTTTATTACTTTAATTGCACTTTTGTGTTTCCGTCTATCCCCTTACACACTCAGAGTTTCTGTGTGGGTGTGTTGGATGTGCATTCCCGGATTGTCTGGGAAAAGGAGACAGAGAGAGAAATGGAGCGGAGGAAGTAGTGCCGGGTTGACATTGATCTTCCAGTTATATGGTTGCATATTGCATGACTCACTCACTCATTCACAACTGGGCGTGTGCAAGCGTGGGTGTTTGTGCAACTGTGTGTTTCTTTGTGAACCCATTGTGCACATGTGTAAATGCAAAACCTAATTTGTTGCACAGTATATATCCACTTTGCTCTTAGAAGCCTCTGTTTTTAATTATCATAAGTGTCTCCCCTGAGTTTATTCTGTGCGTGTCTTCAATCTTCTGCAGAAATTGGCTTATTCGCATGGGGAGCTAGCTTTTTTTTTACTTCAGGTCTCAGGTGGGAAATGCAAGTGTTCAGGCTTCCCAACATAAAACAAAAATAAACGGATGTGTCCGACCTTATATATTAATATGTCGGTGAGCTTCAGGAATGCAGAGCCTCTCGGATCCTTCCACATGTTGATCTGGGAAGAGAAATGATTAAACCTAAAAGAAAACCGTCCAGATCACTGGCTTCCCTGCAAAATAAACCGCCACATGCTCATTAACTCGACAATTTGTGTAGGCTCCATCTCATGCATGTACATGTGTGGAGGAAGGTGCTGTGAGTTGTGTAATGACAAAAATCTGGTGTAAGTATGACAGTTGTCCTCCTTTCTTTGTCTGTCATGAAGTACAGCACCTACACTCTCTCTCTCTCTCTCTCTCTCTCTCTCTCTGCATCATCACATGTGATCGAGGCAAGGGCTCCTCGCGTGGTCCCACAGTGCTCTTAGCTTCTTCGCTGGTCCACCCACAGCCGCCAAGAGCAAGGTGTGAATTCACATGAACAGTCATTATCACTCTGGTCCTGCTCTGCCTGGCCAGCATATGTGTCAGATGGTTCCTCCATATGCAGAGTGTGAGCAACATGACGGTTGTCTCATTGGGGTGTGATAGAGAAGAAGATTGGATTAACAGTTTAAAAAGTTAAGTTATTTAGATCTTTGGTAACTGGGTATTCATCATAGATCACTGAGTTAGGTAGGAGCTGAGAAGTACGAGCAAATTTGAATTATCCCAATTCAGGCTGAGTTACAGAGTTTATTCACTGATGCTCATGACATTTGACGTATTTCTGCATGGAAATCAATTGGAAATTATTTTAGGAGCTGTCATGTGATGTCGCCAAGGAAGAACAAAAGTCTCAGCTCTGAACCAAGTGACAACCCAACGTGACGTCACCCATTAGTTTGGACGCCTGTTTTGAAGCCTCCAGTTTGTTATTTGTCTGTCGTCATCTTGGTTTTTTGAAACCAGAGGAAATATATTTGAAGGAGAAGGTGGAGCTGAGGAGGAGTGAGGGGTGGATCTGACCTGCTCTGTCCTCTGTCCTGATTGGGTGGTACAGTCTGTCAATCACACTGTAGCCCCACCCTAATTCATCCCCTGCTTTATGGTCTATGTTCCTCTAAATCATTTCAAAAATTAACATCATGTTTTATTGAAGACCTGAAACTAGTGACTGAGACCATTAACTCATTAGGAAAATGTTTACTGAGCTAATAAATCAAGTGAGAAGTAGGGACATGTTCCCATAGATTTCGGGGGGGTCATCTTACACCTTGTATAATGAGGACTTTGATGTTACTCCCATAGAAGCTAACACTGTTGATCATGGCTGCTTGTTAAAACACAATACCTCATTTTGTTTCTATACATGTTATATACAGACAATGTGATGTATGTGGAGGCTTTGGAGTCGTACAGGGACATTTCACCTGGGCTGAGTAACAAAAGTAAGGGGGACAAATCATTTTTAAAATATTTTTACCACAATTCACCTTTTCCAGTGACCATCTCTCTCCCCATCTCGACCTGCCTCCTCCCCACCTACTCCCTCTGTTTTTTGGGATGACTTAAGTATCTGTCATAAATGTTGCAAGGCAGGATCACTTTTCGAAATGGTTAAAAAAGACGTGTGGGAGGTTACCCATGAGAGGACAAAGAAACATTCAAGCAATCTTTATGTGGTTTCATTATACTTATTGCCCATTCATATCTCTTTTACAGTCCTCAGTTGTTCTCCTTGTTGCTTTTTATACACCCAGTAGGGACATAAAGGTGTTTTGGGTGAGAATCAGTCTTTTCTATATATTTGTGTATTGGTATATTCGAGACAAAGCCAGTAACCTTTTGAATGGCAGTTCTTCTCATAGCGCATAATGTTCTCCTCTTTAGCAAAGACACAAATTATGGTCTAATTTTACCCTGTGACCACTTTTATCTTACTGCTGTTGGTTTGGTTGAAGCCAATAACCTTCTAAACGTAGTTCTCAGTTGCAACGAACACAATTAAATGTTAATTTGGAGACATTTATGTCAAAGAAGTCACCAGTTCTTGCAAATAATTACAGTTAGATCTGGTTGAAACTTCTCTGAGGGAGCATTAAAAAAAAAAAAACAGCAAAACAGCAGCAAGAATTCTGCTGGGAGAAAATTTAATCACATAACAGGAACATATGTGGACATTAGATCAAGAACACAAGGAGGAGGTGTGAGATGAAGGGAGCTTTGACGAGAGTGTGTCAAGTTACAAAGCAGCACAGAAGAAAGAACATGACTGCGATGAATGGCAGCTCGTAAATCTGCTGCCATGTGAGCCACTGGTTCTGAAGTATAGATGCAGATTAACTCACATCAAGGTTGGCCTTATTTTTCAGGTTTAATTCCTAAATAACAGAGAAAAAACAAAGGCGCTGCAACCAAAGGGTCCCTCTGGTGATCCAGGTCAGAGTGAAAGAGAGGGAGACAGAGAGAAAGCAGGTGGCCTTGTTAATCACTCCTCCTGTCAGTAAGATGGATGTATATGCAGCCCGGCCCAGACTGCTTCTTCTCTCTCCATCATCTCTGCCCCGGTGCTGTCTGAGTCTCTCTCTCTCTCTCCCTCCCTCTCTCTTTGCACCTGCACCTCGTGTTCCACCCTTGAGTTGTGTGATCTACTTTCACGTAGCACACAAGCTAGTCATCCACCCAGGCTCTCACATATGGGGAAACACGCACACTCAGATTTGTGTTACTGTACTTGTTGACTCAGTTTTGCTTGATAGCAGCTCCAAGAAAAAGTTTTGAAATGAATACTGAAAAACGATTTCCATCAGAAATACAAAGACAGGGTGCAGTTTTATTCAAACCAGCTAAATTCACTTCATCTGATACATATCTGACAATTACTATTTCAACAAAACATGATAAAGAATCAAAGGAGCTTGTTCAGGGTCTGTTCCATCAAACTAAACAAGCTGTAAAAACAGATCAAAAAGGTCCATTACACCAGGTTTGTGCAGGACATGCTTAAGCATCACAGACACATGTTGTATGAGGTTAACTCATTGGAAGCTGCTAATATGTATAATAACAATAATAATAATCATTCCATCTAAAATGACAAATGTTTGCTGATTTCCCTTTGAGAGCTTTTATTTCTATCAAATTCTGTGATCGTTGTCATTTTGAATGGAATCATGTATTGAAAGTTGGTCTTATACATATTAGCAGCTTCCAATGAGTTAAACTCATACAACATGTGTATGTCCTGCACAAACCTGGTGTAACTGACTATTTTCACAGCTTCATTTTGACATGAAATAGGACAAATACATGTGTTAGCAATGCATTAATAAGGATTCATCCCATTTAGGTTTAAGAGCCAGGTTCCTGATATTGCTCAAGTGTAAGAGGAGGTCACACTAAATACATTTTACTATTTTCAGATTTTTTTTTTTACTGTTTTCAAATGATTTTTAATGCTGCTATGCATTTCCTGTATTTTCTGGTTGTGTTCTAATAAAGAGAATAATAATATATTGTCATTATAGCTTTGATAAAACAACAAATCTAAGGGTGGCCACTACAAAATACTGTGACTTGCTACCTGGGCTGTTTTTTATGAAAACTTTGGATGGTTTTACACATGAACTGCAAAAAAAAAAATGCCAGTTGAAACAGGCTGTGTGTTTAAGGCTGCTTTGTATGCTTTCAGAGTTTCAGTCTGAGAATCAGTGTCAGCTGATAGAGAAGTAAACTGATGGCTTTGGATGGAAACTGTATCACGCTGTAATTTGACAGAATTGTCCAAAAAAAAAAAACTAAACAAAAAAAAAAAAACAACGTCTCTTTTCATTGTTCTGCATGGCTGATCAATAACGCTGATTACATCCTGGTCCGACGAGGTTTGTCAGGAGTGAGAAGCTCTGCCTGTTTGCAACGCAGTCATCTCCACTGCTGTTTAACCTGCTGCTGTCAGTTGATGCTGTTGCTGCTGAGGACACACACAGACACACATTTCTCTCTATGTGGAGCTCACTTTATTTAGCATGATCACTGCTGTTATCTGCCATTTCCCACTGGAGTAAGTGTAATGTTCCCTTACACAGTTGGCAGATGTGTATCAATGGTGGCATGCGGTTGAAATACAATGCAAGAATGTGCGTTGCATACAAATTCACCTCTGAACAGTGATTTCACAGGTTATTAATAGTGGCTTTATTTCCAAATGGTGAAAATGTGTGTGCATAATCTTTTCCGACACTGTGGAGTATTTTCTACGACAATGCTACGTGCGCATCCTTGATTGTTTGCAAACAGGAAACCCGTCCCTACAGCCAGCAGACACAAAGCGACATTAGCATTTATTTAAAGTCGTATTTCTGGCCGGCTTTGGTCTGTGTTTGTTATTGCCAACTTTGTCTGTCAGTGTATATCAGAGCTGTTACACTTAAATCAGCTGCGACTGGAAACAAGGCAGGAGCGCGTGGCCTCGGGGCAAAGACACAATGGTCTGGTTTCAGGTCCCATCTTCGTCCTGGTGTGCACAAGTCTCTTTCACCTGAAACTCAAGACATTCATATTGTAGCAAAGTCCATCCAGACAATGATGAAGCGTGCTGATGTTTCCAGATGATGTTATTTCTGTCCAGCCATCGTCCTTATTTTGAATATCGCTTTTTCCTTTACTGCACACCTTTACTTTTCTCCTGTAACTAGAGAATCATTGCTTCCTAAAAAGTCCTGTGTTCGTTAGGTCAGTATCAGTCTGACCCTTTGAGCATCGCTGCTTTACGTCTGCTTGTTTATCAGTCGATTCTTCAATCTTTATCGATCTCTGCTACTGATGTCTACAGTCATGTCTCTGCATCGGACACTCCTATTGGCTCCAGTGGGTGATGTCACAGCCAATCAGAGTGTCTCATTCAGAGGCCTAGCTATCAGTTTCTTGTGTAGCCAAAGTCAATGGTATCAATCCTGTATTTTTCTGATCTCAGAGTGAGTTGGTCTCAGTTTGTAGTGTAGTTGCAGTGACAGAATAAAGACAGAGAGACATGGACAATAAGATATTTAGAGCATTAGAGGCTTCGGAGCTGATTTTTCATCATTACTGCTCCAAAGAATGAGCAGACAACACAAACATGCGTGAGAAGTTTACTGTCGTTATTATGATTTATGGTGATTTTATTTATAAAATAAGGAAAAATTGAATGTCCATCTTTTCGTTTTTTCTTGTTTTGTGAGCAACTACTCCCTTTAACAGTGAGTCTTTATTCAGTGACATACTGTATATAATTAGCTGAGATTGTGCTGATTCTGAATATGTGGAGCATATGTGGAATTTTAAATCAAATTTTATATCTTTTTTTTTATAGGGAAAATAACAAGGGTTAACTGTATATAAAATTAATCAAAACACGAATGACCTTGTTCACATTACAGATGAATTTGAATTAATTTATACACATGTGCAAAAAGACGCCTTTTGTATTATCCGCTAGTGCAACATAATGAGTTCGATTCAGACTGATACTGCAAAGTGCTCTTACACCACAGGGTTTTAGACATATTTCTAGCCTTATTGGGCTCCATAAATATAGTATAGCTGGACAGACAAACACACACACACATCCAGAAACAGTCTCAGGTGGTTTTGTGTTGGCCCTGGTTTCTTGCTATTATTAACTTCCTCATTTTGCATGTTGCTAGAATTGGCTTTGGGAATAGATTCCTCTTAGAGAGAGAGACAAAGCTATTGAGAGAGAAAAATTCACAATCTGTGATTTTGTGTGTGTTTGTGTGAGAGGGAGAGACAGAGAGAGAGAGAGAGAGAGACAGAGAGGCAGAGATAGGAAAGAGTTCCCACAACTGCACCCACAGTGATTGATGACTCATACATGGAGGCAGCTGATGGACTAACGTGGTTATTTTTCCCCATTGATAGAATTTTTTTTTCTCCAGATGTCATGAATAATTCAGTCCAATGTGTGCGGTGTGCGTATGGAGGAGAGATGAGGGTTGCAAAGGGAAATAGCTCCGTGTATCTGTTTCCCTCCCTCTTCCCTCAATGTAATGCATGATGAAAGTGTGACTGGAGATAGTCGTGGAGTGGGTGCGTATGTACAGTGTGTGTGTGTGTGTGTGTGTGTGTGGACAGACGTCGGCTTCCCTCGGTGTCGAATGCTGTTAAGTTGCGGCCGACAGATTTTCGGTTTTGGTTCAGTCACAACAGGTCTGAGCAAATCGGCTGCTGGGCAGCGTTTACACTACCCCTGACCTGTAAACACAGACGTCTGGAGAGATACAGCAGCGTGTATTTTGTCTTTCTCCTCAATTTCATCTCATCTGCGATGCCTGTTCTGTGTGCGGTATAAGGTGTCACATCCGAGCCTGATGATTCACAAAGATCTCTCGCATATACGAGATGCATAGCACGGGTTTTGTCGATAAAGAAATAAACATCAACAGAAATGCATTTGCTGAAAAATGAAATGAAACTGTAACCTTTGTAGTCAAAGGTCGCTCATCCACCAACATATCACTTTTCCGGATTATCCCTGAAATGTCCTTGGTGTTGTGGCTCTGATGAATGTGAACGTCGTGACTGTACAACCAGGAGAATCTGCATCGATCAGTGATGCTGTGTTTTTAAAAACTGCTGCAGCTCAATCTATCATTGTCGCTCTGTCCCCAGGTGACTGGTGTGTTTCCTGGTGTGAGTACAGTGAGTGGACATGTAGCAGTCAAACCCAGTTGGCTACTGCTACTGGTCCCTGGTCCCTGGTCCCTGGTCCCTTGTCCCCGTCTGTGACATAGACACGTTGGACATGTTATTATTTCAATGTTTAAATGCAAACATCCAGTTTTATTTATATTATTTCATTGATGTTATCACTTTTTGAACACTTGACTCCGTATGTCAGCCTTGTGATAGACCGACAAACTGTCCAGGGTCTGAAATCATGATCATTTTATTCACTATATTTGTGATATTAAATCTCTACACACTTTCATGTCTAATTTTGTGTCAAGAAATACAAATTTTGCCTCAGTCTAAATACTTGATATGCCGATTTATTAACGCAATGTGATAAATCCTGCACAATTCATCCATTTAAACATAATTAATTTAAAAAACTGATAACTGACTCAGAGGGCCATCTTCAAACCATCAGATTAGATTATTAATTATAAATGGAGTGAAATAACAGCATGTTGGGATTTTAATTTGGTGTAACAGCATTTTTAAAAAGGTCACTCATCCTATAATTAATTATGAATATATTACATATTTGCCACTGCCCAGCATCACATCTGAGCATGAATGGTCTCAGAGTGGAACGGTTCATAATAAATTCATCCCATAAGTGTCTGAGGACTGTTCAAGTGTTTGTTTAATTTCCAGATCAGTAAATGTTTGTGTTTGCTTGCTTTCTCAGAAAAAAAGAGTTGCAACAGTTCCTCGTCAGAAATACATATTACAAGAAGCACTCGTTGTTGGTTTTATGTTTATTTAACTCATTGCCTTAACAGCTCCAACAGATTTGCTCAGATTTCAAAGTCAGTCCCTCACAGATTGTTGGGAATCTGTGAATCAGTGTTTGACCCGATGTCAGTCCTCTCGTAAAATAGCAGCAGAGTAACTGAATCTTCAGACGGTAGGTGAGGTTATATTCAGCGAGCCTCAACCACAGTAACCGAGATCGTTTTGTACAGCGAGTGATGAATGTTGCTCCGCTCTGTTCAGTGTGTCAGGTAGAGGGCCAACAAATCTGCCCTGAAACGCTGAAGGGGCGTGCTCTTTCAAAATATATAGTGTTTGAATCAGTGCGTTTATAAAAGCCTTGTGAGTGATGTTGATTTAGTAATGAATCAGTGGTCTGTCTCTTTCCTCTCCTCTCACTCAGTTTTCTCTTGCTCACCCCACTCTCTGGCTTTCTCCTTTGATATTACAAAGGAAATTCAATCAATTCATCTAATTAAAACACCAATGATGTTATGAGACACTATAATGTTTAATTTATCAATATAGCCTTTTCGGTGGAAAGTAGTGGAATAGCACATATAGAATAACACATTGGGAAATGTGTTATCTGTAATATTTCAGTTCATACAATATATTGTTATATTTATTCATTTCATGGTCTGTGAGACTCTCGTCCCTCTTTCTGAGAGGTGTTGTTATTGGTTTGTCAAGTTGCAACAGACCTGGTTGGCAATACTCTCGCACTGGACACAACGACCTCACACTTTCTATTTCCGCACATCAAAATAAACACACGTTAAAAGTCAATACAGTCTTAGTCTTTTGCTCTCTGATGGTCATTGGATAAAATGCAGGTTTAAGGCTCTTCAACATCCTTACTTGTGTCCTCCTCTGGGATGCTAGCTCCTTTCTCCCCCTTCAAAGTCTGGTGTAGCATGTGCCCATCCAGCAAACTGCCCTCCAACATCTGCTGCATGTGGCACACATCA
Source organism: Rachycentron canadum (assembly GCA_038496675.1). Lineage (NCBI taxonomy): Eukaryota > Metazoa > Chordata > Actinopteri > Carangiformes > Rachycentridae > Rachycentron > Rachycentron canadum. The sequence continues at coordinate 5,033,168 of CM076668.1, read as the reverse complement.
GTCATGGGGTGGACTCTTCAAATACGAACGCTGGATGAGGTGTTTGGTATCAGCTGTTTTATTCATGCTTCACCTTTAGCAGCTAAGTAAGCAGGCGCTTGAAGTAACGCTAATCTGATTTATGCAGTTGTTAAACAGAGCCTCTACTCCCACACATTCCTATGTGCTAAGGTTTTAGCTATTGTTGAGTTAGTTAAGCTTTAACTGTTGTATCATAGGTCTTTAACAACAGTTAGCTTCTTCAAGAGCTTCCTCACAAGCTTTTCCTGCCAAATGTAACTGTAATGATTTTTTTTATCAAGGATCATTTCCTTGATGTGTTGCTGACTCTTCGGACAAATGCGAATTGCTAATTTGCCACAGCTTTGTAATAGTGTTTACAGCTGTAACAAAGTTACATCCCTCTGCACACAGGATGATCCTTTGGATGTCCTCCTGCTTCTCTCCATCTTTTTAATCTCTTTCTAACCACATTTACAGTAGTGCTAAAGGATGCCATGAGGACTGAAATGAAGAGCTTTTCTCTTTCTGGTGACTCATCCCACAACTCGCTTTTTTCCCCCCTCAGCTGTCTGCCTTCTTTCTACATGGATGCCCAGTAAAACAGGCTAATTTCTCATCCCCAGTCCTCTCTAGTCATTACGTTATCTCCTCATCACTCTTTTCCCTCCGCCACCCCCCTCCACCTCCAGCTCCAACCGCCACCAAGTCCTACTCAAACCCTCCCCAGCTCATTTTCCCAAGTCTAGTGGTCTGTCAAACCAGGATAAATGCTTTCAAAAGGCACAACGTGAGTCAGCACATGTTACTGGAGGTCACTGTTAATGCATGCCATTGGTAGTGTGGCCAGATGGCTGGTGTCTGGGAGGATGACACACTACATGGAACCAGCAGACAGCCTTGCTTTTCCTGCTGCTAGTGAGGGCAGAGAGCGAGGACAGGGGAACATGGGTTTTTGGAGAAGCAAAGTCAGAGCGTGACTTAAAAATAGTGATAAACCTACATAAATAAAATCTCAATCCATTATCTATACCGCTTATCCATTTAGGGTAGCTGGAGCCGGTCCCAGCTGACAACCTGGACAGGTCATCAGTCTATAACAGGGCAACAAATAGAGAAAAACAACCAGATATGCTTACGTTTACAGGCAATAAACCTGATGTACATGTCTTTGGACTGTGGGCGGAAGCTGGAGAACCTGGAGGGAACCCACACAGGCACAGAGAGAACATGCAAACTCCACACAGAGAGGCCCCAGGCCGAGGGTTCGAACGCAGAGCCTTCTGGCTGTGAGGCAACTGTACTAACGTCTGCCCCCGCGTGCCACCACAACATCAAATCTATGAATTTCAACATTTCTGTCACCTGTGGTAAGAACAACCCAAATAAAATGGAACAAATCACTGTCTGATATACAGCTTAATATCTACATAGATAGATAGATAGATAGATAGATAGATAGATAGATAGATAGATAGATAGATAGATAGATGCCTCACAGGCCAAGGGCGAGAAGGCCAGGAGGCTGGGAATCGGGGGTGTCCTTACATCGGTCAGGGAAGGGATCTCCAGCAGCCTCTTCATACTCACTACAAGTGTATTTCTTTATTTATTCTATTCCCAACGCCAGCACACAAGTTAAAAGTTCATCTTCGAATGAGTCTGCTGGGTCCATTATTTCCTACCTTCAGCACAGGCAGGGTGGACCCAAATGTAGACTCACATACAGGCTGATTCAGTGAAACAGAGTTAGACACACAGGATGGTAGAGACAACAGGATGATACAGGAAGCAGATTCACATGGAAACCACAGTGGAGCAGGAAGAGGACCAGGAGAAAAAGCACATGATCTGACACTGAGTGGTGAAAAAGGTTGGTATTTGTACCAATGAGGGAACTGGGTTAAGATGTGTGAGTGGGAGTAAAAGCACATATGACTGAAAACAAGAAAATAGGTGAGTGGGTTGGGAAACAAGTCAGGGGCCAGGGGAGGATGGGAAATGGTGGGTCTGGGGGAGATGAAGGGGAAAACCTGGTCAGGGAGAAATGAAAAGGAGCTGAGGGGGAGACGGCAGCACTGAGACTACATGCGGCATGAACAAAGGATAAAGTGAATACAATCAAACCAAACAAAACCCTGTTGAGTGCCTGACAGACAAAGCCATCTTAGTGCCTTGAAGGGACTCCCAGGAGAGGCTGAAGGGAGGACCTTACAGGGGGAAGCAAAGGAAGAGCAAAACAAGTAACAACCCAGGGCTGTTACAATGTTTACCAAAGGTTTCTGGTGTAGCCTTTAAGAAATCCCCTTTACAGTTTGGGAACTTATTCCCTGTCAAAATTAGATGAGTAGAAAACAAAACAACAAAAACAGTAAATTTCAGCAAAAGAATATAAATGACAAAAAAAAAAAAAGTAGCCAAATAGGCAGGATGGTGGATGGACCAGTCCACACAGGATTTGGCTATATCTCCATGATCCATTGACTAATTTTCCCCAAACATGCTCAAGATACAGTTTGATGATTTCTTACTGTGACAGTGTCGGGGATGTCCAAAAACGTTTGTGTGTTGGTTTTTGAAACTGATTACAAAACAAATGTTGGAAAAATTAAAAAAAAAAAAAAAGTGCAGCACATGAAACCCTCCCACAGCTTATCATTTTTACACTTCAGTTTGATACCAAACCAGATATAATGTCATTGTGTTCATTTGTGAGCTTTAGCGGTGTCAAGTGTTGACAGCTTCTCCCTGCACCATTATTAACTCAGTTCCTAACAAGTAATATAAATTTGTCGCCCACTAAAACTTTTAACGAAGCACCGGGCCTCTCCTCTGCATATCTTCCAATTAATGAACATTAAGAGCAGATCGGTGACTGGTGACCAGTGGAGAAACAGAACGCGATGTTTCTTTCTACAAGACATTCAGTATTAAACAGAAACCGAATGTCCCACAAAAAAAATGAAAACAGTTAATAGCTGTACTGCTTCCATTTTTTTTTCAGGACTTGCCGTTTTATACACAGTATATAAGACAATTATAGCTGCTGCAGACATACAGAAATATGACAGTTGGCTAATAGTCATCACTGTAGTTATGGGCTGTGTCTGAAATCAGTGCCAGGTTTCAGATACTCATCATCACTTGTTATCATCATCACATGTTATCACTGTGTTATCACTCACAGCTGCAGAGACAAAAAGTCTCTGTCAATTTGATAACACATCCTGCAGATACTATGTCCTTATCTTTTTATTTGTGTGTGTCTGCTAGAAACGCTTCCATTGTGTTTTTAGTAGTTGTACTGATTACGATGTTTTCTGAATTTGCTTGTTTTGTCTGTTTTTTTTTTCTTTGGCTGCAGTGCGTTTTCATCTCAGGGCCACCGTAGAAAGTACATTTTTATATAGTAGTAGTAGTAGTATTAAGTGCTCCTTGGCCTTGGAAGCCAGGGTACTAACTGTAGCGGCCCCGTGGCTTGAATAAGCAAGAAGCAGAAAGGGACTGAGCACCATGGAAATTAAAGACTAATAAACTATATCAGCTCTCCTTGCTCAGAGATAAAAACAGTGACTTAAAGCACAAAATGAACTAGTTTCTTACAGGATACAAATATATGAACAGGATGAACAGGGTCAGCTCCATACCTAGTTGGTCCATACATAGCTTCATACCTTTAGCATAAGTTCAATCCCAGATAGCAAAATGAATCTTCCATGGCCCGGGTCTGGTCCATATACTTCCACATCTGGATATTCCGGCTTCCTCCCACAGTCCAAAGACATTTGAATGTTTAAGTCAATCAGTGACTCTAAATTGCCCGTATGGGAGTGAGTGGTTGTCCATCTCTGTCTTTATATGTCGGACCCGCGATAGACTGGGGACTTGTCCAGGCTCCGTCAGCTCCATCCATTTAAACGCCACATTTAGATCGACACTGTCACAGTATAATTCAGTGAAATTCTCAGGTTCATCTGTGAAATGTTGGAAGCTGCTCTACAGACTGGAGTTCCTGCTGGTGCTATAAGCCATACTGAGCAAGTCCTGTTTAGAGGGGGTGTTTAACAAATGGTCAGCTGCAGATACATGGTTATCCTACGTGTCTAAATTGTTTCCTGACTCTTATTTCTGTAATTCTGTTGTTTGTGGTTACATTTTGCTTTGAGTCCTTTGGATGCTGATACATTTTATCTGGCTTTAAATACAAACTAAATGACGAAACTGCGTAAATGCAAAAATGTCACCTCTCCACCTTTACAATATCAAAGCACGGAGACAAACATGTTTGTTCCAACAGCGAAGACCTTTGTCACTCAGTACAGATGGGCCGACTCCACATTATGTTGAGCTGATGAGAGCGATGGATAATTTGAATGAGAATCAGCTGTTGGAGCGCTTGCCAGGTGCCTCATTGTGTTCGCACCAGCTATCATTCACTGCTAAATGCATTCCCTCCCATTGAGGTGTGATGAGGAGAGAGATTTTTCTCCATCATCCTGTCATAGCATCCAAAGGAACCTGCAGAGGTGCTGCATGCCTGCTGTGACCATCCTCTCCCTGGTTTCATAGCTTTAGTCACAACCCTTGAAACACCCTGGGGCTCCTCTGGGTGTCAGACATGTTGAAAATACGAACGTCCACTGCTCTAGGTGACATTTAGGAAAAGGGTTGTCTTTTTTCTGTTGTTTGTTTTTTGTTTTTGTTTTTTACCATTCCATTAACTTCTTCATCTTAATTTTTTCTTCCTCTATTTATTGGTTTTCTTGTTCTTATTAAAGCATCAATAAGGCCATCAGGAAATCAATACTCTGGTTAAATAAGATTACTTTTCCCTTAAAGTCCCTAAGTGATGCATGCTGACACTACCGCTGTGAGACACACAGATCAGGGCCCCAAGGGAAGAGAGGTGTTGATGAAAATCCTCCCTCCTTCCCACAGACAACCCCCCCACCCCCACCCCAACACACACACACACACACACACACACACACACACACAGTCTGTTTTTAAGTGAGACAGCAGTTTGCCTGATCCAGTTTCAAAAATGCTAAAAAAGCGGCATCATCCTGCGATCCTTGAATTATTACAGGATTTTGTTAATGCTGTTATATACATTTCTACATAATGAAAAAAATAATATTTTTACAAAATGCATTCATAGTAGTTGTTTTTCTATCTAAAAGAAGCTGCACTGAGCAAGATTTTATGGGGAAAAAAATTCTGTGGGGTTAAATCACCAAAGAGCATTAGACACCCAACAACTGGATTTGTGGTAAAAAAGGGCATCGTTTTATATCATGTGTTGATCATCAGCCTTGTGTACCTTTAAATTCAGGATGGATAATACTCCCTAAAACAGAATTAACATACAGTGCCTTAATTTTACATTATACCATGGTCATGGTAAACAATGGGTTGAGAATATATCCGCCCCATACTTGGGCCACATGCTTGTCTTTCTTCAGGCCCAGTACACTCCCCGGTCCCACGGCTCAGGTCTGGCCCACTACAGCCCGATGGTAATATGCTACTTCCACAGCTTGACCAATTTGGGTGCACACATAAAATCTTGTAGCTGTCAGCCAACACCAGAGTAAAACAGCTGGAATCTACCCAGATATGTAGGTATGTGGGCCAGACTCGGGCCAAAGAATTCATTCTTTCCCTTTAAAGGTTAGAGATCAAGCAATTTGCCTCCTATGTTGGTAAAATGCTCATTCATTAAGCACCAAGTCTAAAAAAAAAGAAAGAAAAACTACAAAAAAACCCAAAACAAAACAGTTAATTAATTTAGTTTGTCGATAAGTTAATTAACATTTGGTGTTACACTTTATTTTGTGACCCATCAGATTCTATGAGCCATTACAGCACAACTACCACTTCTTCTTCAAGTAATTTCAGGTGCTCATAAAAAATTTTTTTTTTGATATTTGTTTCAATAAATATAAAGATTCATTAAAATAAAGAAAAACCTCAGATTTGAAGTGTTACATTCAAATAAAAACAACTTGGATTTAATTTCTAAAACACAAACATTGCAAACAGGCTAAATTTCAAAAAGTATCACCTGACGACATCATCATTTTAAAATGTGTCGATCCGATCTGTCATAGCTTATTGTGTTGAAGTTGTTTATTGAAAGTGCTAAAAGACGTGGGATTGTGTAACATCCAACAATAACTGCAAGTCAAGATTACTCTCGTTCCAAAATGTGTAAGATGTGTTCATTATTTTTGTGTTTTTTACTGTGCTTCTCAGTTGCTTCTCATTTCTGACCAGGGTTTGTAAGATAATTGATTAAAAACAAATGTTCTGGAGGTTTCTAATCTTTCAAATCTTCCACTGATCAGATAAAGTGTCAATAACCAGACTTTATGATTAATGGAGAGCGGCTGAAGCTGCTGGACACGATCTTTGATGAGATGAGGCCCAAAGTAGGCAGCACCAAACATGTCAGGCTCGGACACACAAATAAGCAAAGCATGCAGAAGGGGACCTTAATGTGAAAATTAACATTTGCTTCCTTTCTTTAACCTAAGCATGCAGGTGTATTGGATTGTAATATAACCCCCTGTGTCACATTCAGCAAGTCGTGTTATATCACATCTGAAGTACATTTGCATCAACTGCCACCACTGCAGAAATAGAATAAAACACATCGGTCCTTTTACTCAAAATCCAGAAAGTGAGGCCGGAAAGTGACATTACACTGTGCTTCAAGAGGAGCACGGGGACAAAAGGGGCCTCTTCTCCTTCTCCTTTTGCTTATTTCGCTCCCTTTCCTTCTTTGTTTCCCTGGGTGTTTCTCTCACTGTGTAATCACGGCGAAAATGTGGCTCTGGGGATACCTGTTGTAGCAGGAACTAACACAGAGGTGGTTTTCAGGGGTTTGGCAGGTGATTTTTTTTTTTTTTTTTTTAATACCCTCAGAGTTGTGTAGTTGAGATCACAATTCAAAGATGGGTGTGGTCTGACCCGTGAGCTCTGAGAGGTCGGGCTGTACGGTGGCAAGAGTCGGGTGATGTAATGGGCATCATGACACAGGGGTTATGATTCAATATATTCCAATATATCATTATACTGTAAACAAGACATCTTTGGACAATTTGTGATCGTTTTGGAGTTGATTTGGATTTATGATTTATTCCCTGTTTTATTCTGAAAACCACTCCCCCCATGTGTCTCTCTTTTACCTCCTCTCTTTGTCTGCCCTGCCCTCATTGCCTTGTGTTTCCTGAGTTCTGCTTTTTGTTCCTGTCTGGGGTTTTTATTTTGGATTCTGGTTTTTGTAAATTTCTGTTTGGGATGTTCAAAGACCTTTTTTGAGTTGTCTGCCTTTTGGGTCTGGGGGTTGGGTTATTATACTTATTGTTAAAGGAGCTATTTGTATCTTTGGCTGTTACCACATAACATTAGCATTAACAGCTGTTTACTCACCAGTGTAGAAGAAACAAGTTCAACATCAAACGTCTTTCCGTTACTCAACAGTTGTTTCCCACAATATAAAGCAACACCAACGTAAACTCTAGTCTCTATCACATCTTTTCTTCTACTGAACTTAGCAATCTGCTAATCAGCTGGACACATGGAGTTTGTGTCAAGTAACAATCCTCACCACCCACAAATATTAGTTAGTGGGTGCAGGTGAGACAGGTTATTACTGTTGCCTGAACCCCCTCTCTTCCCTTGTCTTTCATTTCATCCTACACTTTCCACCTTTCCTTTCCCTCTTTCTTTAGGTCTCTTTCCCATATGCTCATACATAGCACACAACCACATATGCATCTATTTCTTTTCTGTGACATGTATTTCTAATTCCTTATTTAATAACTTGTCATGTATCAGTGTGTGTGTGCGCTTTGTCCTGTTGTCAGTACATCTTGTCTGTAGATTTCTTTATTGATCACCAGCTGTCTGTCTGCCTTAAGGGTAGTTACTACTGATTAATGTAAGAAAAAAACAAAACGTTGTAGCTCCAGGTTAATGAACCAAAACACTAGCTGAAAGATACTAAAATGCTCCATAGAGCCGGGGGGAACGACAGAGTCAGGTGGTATTTCTCTGTCAATTCTTTGCTGCCAGTGACACCTTCACGTTCCTCTTCATCATTTAATCAATTGTTAATATAAAAGCATGGATTAGTGTCACTTTACACTCCACAAATAAATGTATTCAAACTTAAACCTAAACTTTTTAAATATCTCTGCAAGTGAGCACGCAAATCAAGGGTAATAATTCAAATACCAGACAAATGAAAAATGTCATCATCCGTCACATGCGAGGTGGCAACACAGATCAAACCATGCTTAGTTTGCCCAAGGCTGATGGTTTAATATGCTGTTCTATGTGCTCTGAGCCCTGTTTAATAAATATGATGCCAGAGTGCACGTCTCCCTCTATTTCCCCCTTCCCAAGACAAAAGGTCAAACAGTAATAATGACTCAATTTCTCTGTGCGATCTGCTCGTATCAGAGGTACAGGTCGGCCTGTGTCGAAGACAGTGGTGATGATGATCAGGCTCTGTGGCAGGTCCACTGTGACGCGCTGTCTGCTTCATAATAACATCATCAGCCTGTTTTGCTGTGAAGGGGCACAGGCAGCTTTAAAATACAAACTATTCGTGTCTATTTATGTGGCGTATCCTCAACAGTAGTCCAAAGGCACAATGCCAACAGTATCTGATATTGCTTCTTATTTTGGGCCAATAACATTATTTTATTGCTCAGTTTTTCGTGTCTTTTGCTCTTTTAGGTGACCAGCAACATCTTCCCGTGCTTTCATCAGAACTAACTGGAATTACAATTAAAGGTAAGGCCCTGACCTCCTGTGGTTTTTCTGCACTCTACTTCTGGTTGCCAAAGGAAACCTGCAATCTATAGTCAAGCAGGATGACACAAACAAACGCAGCAGGCTTAAACATTGTTGCTTCCTTTTAGCAAACCACTTCTCCAAGCCCACTTTCACCCAGAAAAGACCAAAGAGTCTGAAGCACCACTTAGAACCAGAGCAGAAAATGAACAGGTGCAGCTCTTCGGCTTGGTACAAAAAGAATACGTTAAAAGAGATTAATGCAACGTGTGTCTCTTGAGAAATATAAAACTCATAATATAGTATTGTTTTCCACCCATGATCCAAAGTTCTGGACCAGTTTTCACTTCATTAGGCTCACTAATATCAAGTAAAAGATAACAGATATGAGGGGCCATCTGGGAAATTATCTTACCGCGCATGTACATACTGTATATGCAAACAAACTAATTTACATATAGTAAAAACCTCATCGAAAATGTATACACACACATATACATCTGACAATGTCTCATTAAAAACTAGTGAAACTTTTTCCATAAAGCCTGACACCCATCATGTCAGCTGTATATATGAGAACATTTGACTTGTATGTCTTAGTGTTTCAGTTGTGTATGTATGTATGAGATATTGAAGGTTTTGCTAGTACATGTAAAAGCTTTTCACATGTGTATGAGGTTTTCAGTATCTGAATTAGTTTAGTTTCATATATGTGTATGTGTGGTAATTCTATATAATGTCCCTGAGGGCCCCACATACACAGGGCCACTTTTGGTAGAGTAACTATTGGCTTATACGGTGGTGGACTGGAAATCAGGACGGTCAAATCCCAGTGGACTGGAACCTTCTACTGTCGTTTTACTTTGGTTCAAGTGTCATTTTCAGCCCATGAACAGCCTCATTTTTAACAGACTGCTATGAGAGTGGTGTCAAACTTGTGATCTAAGTCTTACACATAAGCACATTTCTCAAAATGTCAAATTATTTCTTTTACTCTAGGCTGAAGGTACCTCTGGGAACTGAAAATCGAATAGTGATTGCAGAATGAGTTACAGTAGTAAATGTCATTGAGTCTTTTCCCAGGTTGGGTTGATGAGTCACTGTGTATTGAGTTGTCACTGTAGTTCTAAGCTCTGATAAACACACAAAATCCCTGAGATCATTAGTCAGTGCCCAAAACAGACCAGTGTGTGCTCAGAATTTAACTTGGTCAGATGAAAGTGTTTAAACTCTCTTTGTCTTGTCCATCTCTTGGGGGGGAGATTTACGGTTTCTCTGAAGTGCAACGTAACCTAGTTTTGCTCGTCGAGGATGTCTTTTACCCCTCTATCTCTCTACCATTTGAACAGGAATGTTATTTTATCTTTATTTTGCTTTACTATTAAATGCCAATGGATATCAAGGGACAGCAAGAGCACACACTTTATATCCTATTAAAAAAAACAAGATTTCTCGTGTTTTTACAGTCACATGCTCTCCTACACACAAAAACCCACTTGTCTGGGCACACAATTAAATATGAATACTATTCTTCTGTCATCTATTTACAGTTTTCACAGCCAAGATGCATTGTTCAATTATTCTGAAATGATATAACCAGAGTCCAGTGAAGCAGCACACTTGAACCTTTCCCCACTCATGTGAGATGAGCACTTGTTTCCATAAATAAACAACATTACGCTCACAGTTTTAATAGGAGTGGGGAGGAGCAGTTGGATTAAAGTACTGAGAGGCAAAGGGAGCCGAAGTAAATGTGATTAAATGTAATTACGAGAACAGTTGGACCAGACGAAATCAGTCAACTAACCAAATCACAAAGACACTGGTGTACATCAGCACTTTTACATTTTATTGTTGTGTACACAATAGTAATATGCATTGAATAAATATCATTGATGAATAAGACTCATTACCCAAAGTGATTTTGACCAAATCCGTGGTAACATGCTTTGGATAGACGGCGTCATACAATAACAGTAATTCCATTCAGTCAGTGCACAGCACCTTCAACATGCCACAACAGTGATTTTCTCCCTGAAATCTAACAAGGGAAAAAAAAGGATGATTTGGATTACTTGTACAAAAAATAAATTGATTTTTATATATTTTCATTTTCATTTTCCCCTCAGCTAAAATCAATATAATCATCTGCAATATAAAATAATAAATATCTTCTTTTCAAAGAAAAAACACAGAAGACATGACAGATGGTCAACAGTAGGCTTTGAAAGGTTGTTGGCTGACAGCTGTTGAATGTGTCATCCTCACTTGCCTGTTACATCTGATTCAGTTTAATATGATACAGCTTTATATTTGATTACATGAAGGAGAGCAAGCAAAGAACAGTGTTAACGTGACACCTGCTGGACCATTCGCAGCGCTGCATTCATAAATTCAGTCCTTGAGTGCACACAAAGTGTTTCAAATGCCAGTTGGGTTGCTATTGTGTAGGCAGTTGTAGCACCAGGAGTTTTTTGGTATTTACTTCAGTCAATAAATAAAAGTCTCGATGGACATCATGCAGATAAATGTGACAGGGTAGTTTAACTATTACATACAGTCCAGTCAATGCATGACCACCACAAGAGGCAATATTTCCACTTGGATCTTTAAATAGGAAAATGTGCACAAGCATGGATCACTGAACTGGACAGACATGTCAACAAAACAATGACTATTGTCACAATAAACAAGCACCATTATCTACCCAGTGCAGACGTATTGAATTAATCCTTTCATACGTGCAATTCAAATGATTTTCCACTCTACTGCAAACGCCTCTATTATAATAAAGACCGTCAGAGTTTGAGTGGGTACGAACGTGTGTTAGGAGGCTACATTTGAGATCTATTTTTGTCTTGATATTAGAAACACAAATTAGGACTCAAGACAATTACATACTAGAGGTTTCACACTGAAGGGCAGTAGAGATTAGAGCAGGTTTACAAGCTCTTTACCCGATAGCCGTTTGATGGATTTTTGTATGCTGTAACATGAGCTTCCTTCTTACCTTTAGTCGTGTTTATGAGAAAAAAAAACAGAATAATAACAATTAGAAAAAATAGCTGATTGGGGTAATATAAAGTGAATTGTTTTTGAAGGTTTGAATGAGTCTCAACGTTGCTTTTGAGCTGATTAAGCAGGATGTACTGAATGAAATGGAGATGAGGTCACTAGTAAACCTCCTCGAATGCCACGCTCTGGAGATTGAGTGGACAGTTGTTTGCTGTTATGCTATTGGAGAGAAGATCTTAATGTTTTTGCTTCTGAGTGCATCAGTGAACTGTTAGGATGCTTCTTCTGTCTGACAACAACAAGAGAGCATCTTTTGTTCACCAGTAAACACTCTCTTGTGTGAGTACTAAGTTAAGTACAGCACTTCTGCTCAAGCAGGACAATCTAATACTTCATATATCTAGTCAGTGGATTAAGAATCTTAAAGCTAATAAAGTTGAATTATCAGTCATTACGGAGAGATTGTCTTTCATCACTTTAATTTAAGATCATATCTCTGGAGTAATCTACCCAACTCTGAAAGCACATTTTTGGACCACAAAGGCACAGCCCGGTTTATATACACTTTAACTGGTTCATATAAAATTTCAGTCCCTACTCCTCAGTTTATGGCCAGGATCTTGTGTTAGGCTAGTGAAGGAGCAGGATGTATCGAGCTGCTCGTGATCTGTATTGGGCTCATCCACCTGCCTTTCTGGCCTCTCTTGCTTCACTTCATTTTTCCGATCAAACTCTGCAGTAATCTCAGCCAGTGTCTTGCCTTTAGTCTCTGGTAAGGTGAACCTCAAAAACACAGCAGACACCAAACACACAGCCAAGAAAGGCAAGAAGCAGAAGGCCCCTAAGTTGTTGACAATGAAGGGGAAAAGCATTCCCACTAAGAACAGGCTGATCCACATAAGTGAGCCAGCGACCATGTACGCAGCTGGACGAGCTGCCTGGTCAAAGATCTCTGCCGGTAGGATCCCCGTCACTCCTGCAGGGCCCAAACCAAAGCTAAGGATGTAGGCGAAAACACATGCCATGCTGAGGTAGGGCATCCCTGCCACCCCGCGGCTCTGGAGGTTAAGAGCTATAGTGAAGACTACAGTCCAGCAAGACATAAGACTGTACCCTCCAACTAGAAGGTACCTGCGGCCGACACGTTCAATCAGGAGATTACTCAGTATAGAAGCCGTTAGCTCAGATGCCCCTGTGCCAATGGTAGCATACTGGACTTTATCTGGAGGGATCCCTGCTTCAAGAAAGATGTAAGAAGCATAGAAGTAGATTGAGTCATTGCCACAGAGCATCATAGCACTACTGGCAGCCATGACTGTTCTGAGCTGAGATCGCAAGTCACGGTCCTTAAACAGGGACCACGGTGTCTTGGCAGAGGCTGCATTTCCAGAATTTGAGGCCGTTGCTTGTTGCTGCTGCTGCTCCTGAAGCATCTCCTCCATCTCCAAGACCGGAGCCTCCCCACCACGGAGTCTTCCAAGTGCTCGCACGCATGCTTCCCTATCGCCACGGTCAATGAGTAGGTATCTGGGGCTTTCAGGGAACCAAGGTAGGGTAAGCAGCTGGATCAACCCCGGCAAAGCATTACTAGCTAGTAAATAGGGCCAAAGAGGCTCTGTTCCCAGCAGTTCAGTAAGCCCCACAACCTGACCCAAGAAAATCCCAAATGCAGTGAAAACAGCGGAAGAAAATGCCACAGCACCTCTCAGGTGTTTGGGAGCGCTCTCCCCAAAATACATAGGTTGGATGTTCATGCTTACACCTGAGTTCATCCCGACCAGAAATCGAGCAAGGATGATCATCTCAAATGATTTTGCCACCCTGCACGTTAGCACAAGCACAGCGCCAACAAACAGGAAAGAGTTGTTCAGAAGCAGTGAGTTCTTCCTCCCAAAGTGGACCGACATAGGACCAGCTAAAAGTGCACCTACCAGACCTCCCAGTGAGAAGGCTGATACAATAAGAGTCCACAATATGGTCACCTGTGGGACATCCAAGCCTGTGCCCCAGCGCTCCATGTAGGTATCATTGATGAAGCCCTGAATGTAGCTGGTAGGAGCATTGATGATTGAGATGTTGTAGCCGTACTGGAAGGTCCCTCCAATGGCTGCAGAGCAAACAGTCAAAGCAAGGATCCTGCCACTGCCTGAGGTGTTACTTGTTCCTTCTGCCTCAGTATCAAGTGTGGAGTTCATCTTAAACCCAGCTGTCTCAGAGGAAGCAAGCGTTTAAGCCCTTCGCTCTGAGTCCTATTATACTCAGTCCCTTAGAAGCTAACTGTATGATACCTTGTCGATAACTTGATTAATAAAATATGGCATTTGTATATAAAAAGGGTCCTCTGTAAGCAAGTTAATGGTCTCCTTTAACCATATGAAAGTCAGCTCAACTTCCTGGCTTAACGGGTTCATTTAAATGTATTTTATGTCCTCAGTACAAGCTGTCAGGCAACAAGCTACTATTTTTTTCCAGTCTTCATTGAAATACATTCAAATGTTCAAACAACAAGAATATTGATAAGAACAAGTAAGAATAAAAAAAGAAGTAAATAAATAAGATACAATAAGGTAAAACTAAGGCAAATTGGTGTAAAAAATGTAACTACTGTGAAACTAAATAATTAATATACATTTATAAATACTAAAAAAATTTTAATATTTATACCTTTGAAAAAATATTCTTTAAGGTAACCTACAAATGTGGTGAAATTGTAGTTGCATTTATGAAAGGGAAATTTTATGTATAGTGTCACATTTATCATCTTCATAATGTGTAATGATATTTTTTACAGTCAATAAAGGATTAGTTTTATATTTCAATGTTATTTTTAGTTTTACATATAATACCTAATATAATTTTTTAATCAAAAAGTAACTGAAAGTAATAATAATTTGTAATAATTTAATTTGTAAAAATATTCTGGTTAATAAAAAAAAAACGGGAAGGGATAGAGTCATGTATTTTTTTTTTAAGATGGTAGCAGTGTAAAAGTGTTTTTGCTTTTAGCTCTTATCGTTCAATAACAAGGGCCACATACATACAAACTGGCAAAAAGACCTGACAGACTAGTTTGAGGGAAAAACTAGCCCCATCTAGTTCACGTCACCGCCTTTGTGCGTTTAATGTTGCGATTGGTTAAGATCAAGCTACAGCGTTACGTCATCTCTCCGCGACTCTAACTGTCGCGTGTAGGCGAAAAAAAAAATGTAAGTAAACGATACCGTATTAATCAGTATTTCTTTCCTAAATATATTTATAGCTAATATTGAGAAACGCTAGAGTAGAAGAAGCGCAACGTGTTGGTTTAAAAACACCTGAATATCAGCACCACATAATAAACCAGTACTAGCGCATTAGCTAATGGCGATGCTAATGTTGTTTGAATAAGCATAATTAACTGTGCGGCCAAATGGCTTTTACCAAATGTGGTACCTTATTTATTGGCGAGTGTTTTAAAAGTGCAGTTATTTTCCTTATTACTGCTGTACATCAGAAACCAGTTTGAAGTGTAATGTAAAAAACTAACCACTCTGAACATCTGAACATTATGCCTCTTGTTAAAGTGTGTGGTTTAACATCATCTCAAGCTTGACTGTTGTTTGTTTACTTCTCCTCCAACAGGGCGCCTTCACCAACTAAGAGGAAGGAGGACGACAAGAGTAAACAGCGGGTTAAGGAGAAGTCAGGAGCCACGAAGGAAGGGGACAGCAAAGACCGGGGCCGAGACAAGAACCGTTCGCGGCGCAGTGCCTCCAGTGGGAGCAGCAGGTCAGGGGCCGATTTTACACAATACCCCTGGATGCAGCCTCCAGGTTGTGTTTTTGCTGTTCAGTTGTTTGTCATTTCATCTCAGGTGAGAAGAAACGTGGTCTGATTTGGTTCTGAATGTTCCTTTCTGGACACTGAGCTGGTTTATCCTCAGTATTTCATTCAGAGTCACACTACACGCAGGTTCGGCCACTTCTTCCCGCTCTAAAACCTGCTGTTGTTTAGGTCCAGCTCCAGCTCCAGCAGCAGCTCAGGCTCCAGCTCTGGCTCCTCCAGTGGCTCCAGCTCATCTGCCTCCAGCCACTCGGGCTCGTCCAGCTCCCGCTCCTCTTCTTCTTCCTCCTCATCCTCCTCGCCGAGCCCCAGCCGCCAGCGCCACAACAACAGACGGCGCTCACGCTCAAAGTATGGACCAGCTCATTGTGAAATAATCATATGTATTAAGTAGTTCAACCTCATATCTGTATGTATAAATGAAGTACAGTTACTGAAGTACTGCTCTTGTGTACAATGTTTGTGTACTAAGCTTCACTGGGGTATTTCCAGTTCATGCTACTTTATACTTCTATTCCACTATAAATACTCTCTTTAAAATATTATAACAAAGAAATTTTGTTGTATTATATCTTAAACTACACCATTGATGATATAGTAGTTAAAATTAGCTCCATCTTTACCATCTGCAACATTAAAGCTTGACATGCATCTGCTTAAAGTATATTTTCATGCTAATATTTAACGTAAAATTTGCATGAAACTGATAATAACTGCACTGTAAATATCACTATAGGTCAAAATCGGCAAAGAAGGATGACAGAGACCGACGACGCAGGAGCCCTACACCCAAACCCACCAAGGTCTACCTGGGCCGGCTCACGAGAAACGTCATCAAGGTTAATGCTAAACCACCTTTCTTAAATCTCTTCCACAGACTGGAATGAGTCCTGGGGACAGACTTTTCTTTTTTTTTTTAAAGTTCATGTGATTGATGCTTCAAAACGATCTCCATCCAGACGAACGACACATGAACACACCTGAAAACTCACGCAGGCATGACTTCTCACGTACACTGGGGATGTGCGAGTTGTAAACGGGGAACTGGTCGTCAACTTTTCTGGGGGAAATCGTATGAGGGAAGAACAGCAGAGACAGTTGTAGCGTTAATGCAGAAATGTTCAACAGCTGCTACCATGTTGCTTATACCACCGGCTGATAAGACTATATGACTATGTCGCTTTTTTCTTTTTTTTTTTTTCATTTAACAATCAACTGATCAACAAAACTCAGGAACAACAGAACAAGTTTATGAACCATAATGAGAGAGTCTCAGGCTCAAAGCTGTTGACAGATTTACTAGGAGTTTGTTGATAGTGCAGGAAGTGTTTGCTAAGATATACACTTCGTGTTTTAATTGAATTTAAATATTCATTTTAAATATTTTCTGTGGGCAGTGATGCTGGTTATCAGGTGTAATCTAATGCTTAGATTCCCTGCAGTAACCTGTCTTCACTTCACAACCTGCCTGTAGTAATGTGGTTCAGTCACTGCGTGGGAAGTGTGTAACGGGAAACAATTAATGCCGCAGTGTTGAGAGGAAACTCCATTTTATAGTGGAGATTATTGTGCGTGCGTGAAAACAGGTGCAGTTAACTGTTAATGAGTAATTAATGACAGTTTTCAGATGGGAACAGCTGCAGATCTCTGCTGATTCCTTTAAAAGTATAAAGTCCAGATTTAAGTGATGAGGCAAATGTCCAAGTGTTTTCTTTTGTGCCCTTGTAGGAACACATTCAGGAGATTTTCTCCACCTATGGCAAGATCAAGATGATTGACATGCCCATGAACCGCATCCACCCTCACCTGTCCAAAGGCTACGCCTATGTGGAGTTCGAGACGCCGGAAGAGGCGGAGAAGGCCCTGAAGCACATGGACGGAGGTAAGAAGATGTGGAGGAACATGAGCATATTGTAATAAGAGCTGTGTTCTGACACTGGAGTGGCACTCTCACTAATGTCATGACATCAAAGTGAAGATTGGACGTGATTTTCTTTCTCCAGGTCAGATTGATGGTCAGGAGATCACAGTCACAGCTGTGCTGACGCCCACAGTGCGCCCTCCCCCACGCAGGCTGTCCCCTCCCCGCAGGATGCCTCCTCCACCCCCGATGTGGCGACGTACTCCACCTCGAATGAGGAGAAGGTAAGAGGCTGCAGCAGTGTTTGAGTGAGGAAACAAATAGTGCAGATTTTACAGCTGATACACTCACTATACACTATGTATTTACTTTTTGTTGCTGTGACATTAAACTCTTGTTCTGTCAGATTTTACTCATTCTTTTTCCTTTTTGCGTCCATTTTTTCCCCTCCTCTAGGTCTCGGTCTCCAAGGCGACGCTCCCCAGTACGGCGCAGGTCTCGGTCCCCTGGCCGCCGCCGCCACCGCTCACGTTCCAGTTCTAATTCCTCCCGCTAGTGATTATGAAACCCCCCCAACCACCCTCTGGATTTGCTCCTCTTTTGATCAGTGTCAGTGTGACCATGTAAACATGAACAGGTTCTTATATTTAACTGTCGCCCTTTGAGTGATGAGAGCATGGACATCAAAACTATAACTGTGTCACTCAGTAGATGTTTGACTCTGGACTGTATTCAGTGATAGTCTAGCTGTTTCTGACAAAGCTAAATGGTAATAATATTAATAACACGTTGCTGGTGCTCGTGGAGAAAGTGACTCATAATTATATAAATAACTTAAACTTGGATCTGCTTTACATGTTTCAACTAGAATAAATATGATAAATATAAAGGTGCTAATAACAATTTATGCGAGTTCAAAGATGTACCTGCAGAAAGGTTTTTAAACATTAACACATAAAATAATCAACAATCTTGATACAGATCCTGGAGATTTTTTCTTACTAAGACCAAGTAACATACTAAGAGATTTGACAGTGTGGAAATAGGCTTCAGAGCTGCCTGGTGGACAAACTACGACACACTGTTTGTAAATGGCCTGAAGTCTAGTTTGTAGTCTGACATATACACCAATTACCAATTCATCTGCAGTGAGCCAGCTTGCTCTGATCTATTGGACCAGTTCTACTTTGACAGGTCTGACTGATAAGGGCTAACGATATATCTTTATTATCATTGTTTACACCAGCTGAGTTTCACCTAAAACTATATCTTGTGTTGTAAACACACTACTACGATGTATTGCTCCAGAAGTCAGATATAATAAACCCCAAAGCCAATGATTTCCAAATTTGTCACAGATTTCATGAAAATCGCCAAAAGAAAATACAAATTAATTCACATTTCCATCCACTACTGTTGTGTGACTATTAGTCAGACTCACCCTCTCCAGTCTGTGTCATTAAACCGCTGCAGAAGAGGCGACAACAAGATGATGTTATTGAAAGAGCAACAGGAAAACTTCTAGCAAACGACAATGAGGTGGGAAATGTGATGGAAACATGGTATTTCTGCTGGTTTGATGTATTTGAGGGAGGTTAGTCTCCTCATCATTCCACCATTAAATTGCTAAATCTGTCTATTTTACACTTTGGTGCAATTATCTCCTATTGAAGCACCTCAGCTGAGCATAAAACACCTATTTGGAATATTTAGACTTTTTATGTTATTTACATTAAAATGTTTTCTTTCATTGCATTGAAAGGATGGAAAATGGTTGATGTGAAACACTAAATGTTTTATCACCACCACCATCACACGCTGCCGTCGTATGAGCGCAGAGTAAATCTGGGTGAACACAAGCGACTCTCATGTCAGTGCTCTCATCACTGAGACCCCAAAATGGTCTCAAAATAATATTACTGTACAATATGTCACCCAGTCTTCTCTAAAATCCTTCTGGCAGGGCCAAGAGGTTCACTTTTAGTGCTGTCCTCTGCCATTTTAATACATTTAGGGTTTTTACTTGTGCTACTGGTCAGTGAAGTATACATGAATACTGAGTTTTAAAATGAGCCGTACTGAGACTCTCTGCATCAGTTAGGGGGTCGCAGTTCATCTGCTTATGTGGAAATAACGGATCTATTGGTGGAGGGTCAAAATTAGGACCATACAGTTGTATTGCCAGGCAGTAAAAAGGCATCTGGTGACTCCCATAACTGTAATAATTCACCTGTGTTTAACTTACTGTAAGTCGTCATAGCAGAGTTACAGTAAATCATTACAAAGGCAGCTATACATGCGATATATATTCAGAAAAATGACCAGTTAGCAATATATGTCTGTTTTAATACAAGTTCAAAACTGACGTAGTCATAATTAGATTGACTCAAAGAGGTCAGAGGTCACTTTCTCTGCCTTTTCCCACTCGTTTTCCTTTTTTTAATGTTTCACTGTGAACCCCTGATCCAGATGTTTGTGGTTTTAGCTTCGGGAGTGACAGTTGTGTTGAATTGTTTCCTCAGTCGTGGACTGGTGGTGTGTGTGTGTGTGTACGTGTGTTTTATTTTGTATTAGTGGCTCACTGTGCCGTCCAACTTGCGGCTTGACAATAAAGGTCGTTGTTGAGATTGAAACTGTGTTGAAAAATTTGTGATTCTTTTTTTTTTTTTTAAATGATTCAAGCACATCACATTGTTTTGCTGTTTCTCTTGTGATAGGTTTTCACAATCACTTCAACCTTCACTGTTAACAGATTTCTGCTCTGCAGAGACTCGACACCAGTCTGGGACCCAAGATGCCTTTCACCATTCGTGTGGACTGGTTTTCATGTGTTTAACCTGGTTGCTTTTCTTTCCTGCACAAGGTGAGTGTGGCTTTAAATACTCGTCTTTTAAAGCACAAAGACGGACATGAACACTTTGGTAGGTCATAAAATGTGAGCTGATCTTAACCTCAGACACAAATCGGTGTCCCTGAGCCAATATCACCCAAAGAATTTAGATCTCAGTGTCTGTATCGGACTCGCCCATGGAAAAAGTAAGTGATGGCTTGGTTTACAACCGACAGTGAATGAAGTTTGACATATGGAGAAGAACAATGCAGTGATTTGTGTGTTATCAGTTGTAATGGATTTTGTTTGTTCACTGTCGTAAATTGGACCATATTTTAGGACTTACCAGAAATCTTTGCACTAGCACCAACAGCTGTTAAATTTACTTCCCCTTGTGTTAAAATACAGGAAGAATTGACTTTACAGTAACTTGTCTTAATTCGTTAAACTAAAATAAAAAAAATTAAATTAAATTAATAAGAATCTGGTTTGTTAGTCTGAAATAGTCTTGGCTCCATTGGTGTATTTTTCAGTGTAGTGTGTAACACTGTTGCCACCCCTCAGCACGTGTACCTGCAGGCGGCTTTGGATCATTGTCCTGTTGTAGAAACCAGCTTCTTTTCATCTTCACTTTCTTTACACATCTATTAAAGACCAGTAACAGGTAAATAAACTGTTGATCGTTAGAGTGACAATTATCACGGCGATACTCATGATGTTAATGTCAATGATACGAATGGGTCGTGTTGGTGAGGGTTGATCACATACGTGAGTCTAGTTCCAGTGAATTCATTTAAACTCCGGCGGAGATCAATAAAAACCCGGACATTTCTCTGAGTATTTTTCTATTAAAAGTTTATAAATAAATCTTTAGGTTGAGCGCCTGCCCAGCATACAGAGATGCCTTAATATTACAATATCTAATAACTATAAATCCAGTGGCGTTCCAGTTTCAATAGGATGTATTAGTAGCAGTTAAACATTTATACAGCAAAGGTTTCATTTTACTGAGGCTTTTATGACACATTTATGATTTAAATTGTGAAATATTTACTGTGTTTCAGTGATTTTCACAACGTTACTGGAGACAAGTATAATATCTGCCTACAGTTTTTGAATTGACACAACTATGGGTGTGTGTTTGTGTGTGCCCTCATTTATTTTAAGATTTTTCCTCTTGCAGGTCAGAGCTTCACTGTTGACTCACTGACGTGCCGGGTCAGTGAGTGTCCAGAACGAGGCTCTGGATGATTCACTTGTCAGGTTTCTCCCGTGCAGAGGAGCCTCTCTCTTCTCACTCTGGACTGTTTTAACCTTGGTGCTTTTGTTGTTTGCTCAGAGTAAGAATGGCTTTGACTACTAATGATCTTTGGAAAATCACTTTGAATTGTAGCATGACACTGGATTATACACTGTCATCATCTAGAGCTGAAGATGCAGTTTATTCTTGTCAAAAGTTAATATTCTCGGTTTTATTGCGCGTTAATGGAGAATGTTTTTTTTTTCATATTGATGTTGGAAAATGCTCAAACGTTACTGTTTGTCTGCATTTGAGTCATGAACATTTTGCAAACTTTTTTCTTTTTTTTTTTTTTTTTGCAAAGTTAGACCAGTATCAGAGCTGGTTGCCAGGCAACCTTAAAAAGATGAAAAGACTCCATCCAAGAAATAATCATACGGCACATATTCCCCTGTAACACAATGTGTCGCTTTATTTGTGCTACTTTCTTTAATTCATGATGATCATGTGATATTTAATGTTGTCTGTTATTCCTTGATGTAGATACTGAAAAGAAAATGAAATTATTTTCTTGAACTAGACTTGATAATGTCATTCTGCTTGGTTGTGTGTTGTAGAGCATCCTCAGTGTTAAATCTCACCCCCCGTTGTGTGACAGCCTCTAATGCAGCCATCAGGGGACCTGTCAACGCCTGCCTCCAACAGAGGGAAGATGTATTTCCTCACTGTAAATTACAAGTTTACCTGTAAGTAAAAATACACCCACACGTGTCCATGTTGGTGGTGTGGGGTCAGGCAGTATCCACTACAACAGTGGTTCCCAACCAGTGGGCCACAAAGGTATGACAATTGGGCCACAAATCATTTGCATGTATACATATGTGTGTGTACAGTTCTGTGTAATAGCCACCCTTAAATTTGTTGTTTTATCAATGCTATAATGACCATATATAATTATTTCTGTCTCTTTATTAGAATATAACCTGAAAATGCAAGAAATGTGTAACAGGATTAAAAAACTAAAATAAATAAATAAATAAATAAAAAATCTGAAAAACAGCTTCTACAGGTTGAAGTGGTGAGTATTCAATGTGACCTCCTCTTGTTCTTGAGCAATAGCAGGAACCTGGCTCTTAAACCTAAATGGGATGAATCCTTATTAATGTCATTGCTAACACATGTATCTGTCCTATTTCATGTCAAAATGAAGAAGTGAAAAAGGTCCATTACACCAGGTTTGTGCAGGACATGCTTGAGCATTACATACACGTATGAGGTTAACTCATTGGAAGCTGCTGATATGTATAAGACCAACTTTCAGTCACATCATTTCATTCATGACAAAGATCATAGAATTTGACTTAAAATCATCATTTAGCATCAACAATTTTAGTGTCACCATCTTCCTTTATTTAAAATCTTGTTTTATTACTAGAAGAAACCATATTTGGAGAAGGTGGAGTTGAGGAGCGAGGGGTGGATCTGACCTGTGCTTTCTTTAGCAGGTTTCTGGTACAATCTGTCAATCACACAGTAGCCACATCCTAATTCATATCCTGCTTTATGGTTTTTTCGTGTAAATGGGACCATCACTTTAAAAAATGATCACGTTGTATTGAAAACTCATCAGGAAAACATTTACTGAGCTAATAAATTGAATGAGAAGTAGAGACATTTTCACATAGACTTCAATACAATCTGACTTCTTTTTCCAACCAGTGGAGTCGCCCCCTGATGGTCATTAGATAGAATGAAGGTTTAAGGCTCTTCAGCATTGGCTTCACTTTATAGACTCAGTCTACGTCCACTTTTATAAACAGCCTGTGTTTTCAACTCTGTGCTCACACTGTTGAGCCTCAAGCAGCTGATAATAAAACAAGAATCTAGTGTTGACTGACACAAAGGTAACTTTAAATATAAAGAGAATTTATTGACACACAAAACATTTCTATATATTATACATGTTTATCTTATATACACAAGTGATTGAGAAAATAAGGTTGTACTCTGTAACCTCAAACCAAGGCAACAA
Source organism: Rachycentron canadum (assembly GCA_038496675.1). NCBI lineage: Eukaryota > Metazoa > Chordata > Actinopteri > Carangiformes > Rachycentridae > Rachycentron > Rachycentron canadum. The sequence goes on along the minus strand of CM076668.1, from coordinate 5,009,560 downwards.
TACAAACCAGAGTCCGACTGAAGTCATTCTCAGCCTCACACTCACAGCAGTCTTTAAATAGTTTTTTAGGACTTGTGTTATCATTGTATCTCCAAGTGCTGGATTTGTTACAATCAGAAAAACGTCACCCTTGTATTTCTGAAACAGCCGCTGAGGTGCAAGGTCAGGGTTTTGTGTTTTGCTCCGCTTGGCTGGGAGGTGGATCCATCAGGTCCCTGAATCCCAGTTTCTCCAGAGGCTCCTTGGTCATCAGCTGACTGGAAAACACAGAATAACAAGGAAATTATCCAGCTTTGATAAAAAATGACAAAGCTGGTTGAGGAGTCTGACTGCACTGTTCAACTTTATAGTTACACGTGTTAGGATGATAAAAAGATGGTTCTTACTGCTCCATCCGGCATTCCAGGTATTCCTTGGACTGCAGTCGACACTGGGAGTTGTCAAAGCTGTTGTCTCTGAGACACTTCATGAACTTGTCCTTAAAGTCTTTACACTCCCCTGAAATTAAAATTAGGTAACATCAACCTTACCGATGTCAATGCTTGTCATGCTGCCTTCATCATTAACTGCTGAGTCAGACTTGAAAGTGTGCACTTTTATTCAAGTGTCAACCCACCGTGACGTCACCTATTGGTTTGTGAGCTGCAGTTCTGAAGCCTCCAGTTTATTATTTGGCTGTCGGCCATCTTGGTTTTTTGAAACAAGAAAAAAACATATTTGGAGGAGAAGGTGGAGCTGAGGAGTGAGGGATGGATCTGACCTGCTCTATGCTCTATCCTGATTGGGTGGTACAGTCTGTCAATCAAACAGTAGCCACCCCCAATGCATACCCTGCTTAGTAGTAGTAGTAGAAACATTTTCACATAGACTTCAATACAATCTGACCTCTCCCTGATGGCCATTCAGTTGAATGAAGGTTTGAGTCTCTTCAGCAGTGGCCTCACGTTACAGCCCCAGAGTCTATGTCCACTGTCTAAACAGTCTGGTTTTATTCCATTGTTCATGATGGCGTCCCAGCTTGGGCTTGAAACCTTGTAATGTAGATAATAGAAGACAGTGTCCATAGACTCACCAAAATGGTTACCAACTGGTTACCACAAATGGCAGCGCTACTGATAATAGTAAGTAGTAGTAGTAATAGAGGGAGATAAAAGGAGGGAGGGTTGTGTCATTTTTCTTTTTGCTTATTGGAGAGTGGTTTAATATCAGAGCGTCCTTTAAAGTGTCACCTGTTTTCAGCTCAGACCTGTTCTCTGAGAACAGAGAGGCTGAAATGTTAAAAACTGTTCTATGTTCGCCCTCATTTCAAATAGATCAGGTGGATGATGTGGAATTTATTGCTGTTTACATTTTAAGTAAAAAAAATGTTGATCATTAGAAATTGGTCAGTTTTTTAGATTGAGTTGTACCAACTGAACAGATTTTTATTATTTGACTATGTATGAACATTGAATGTTATAACAAAGTTTTGCTTTTTGTGATAAAGTCAAAAGTCAACACATTTCTGAGCGTAAAGACACTAAATGGTTATTAGTGCATCTGTAAAATAATGTGTCTGAGCATGCGCTGTTCACTGACAATATAACTAAACAAAGTGTGTGTGTGTGTGTGTGTGTGTGTGTGTGTGTGTGTGTGTGTGCTCAGTCTGTGTTTATGCAGGACAGATGTGTGATTTAACCGAGTCTTCACTCACCGAAATGATCCAGAGGGAAAGAGCCTTTATCCGGAGGCCGAGGTTTAAAGGTCTTGGAGCCAAAATTCATAGCAGTCGACATGTTTACTGCGTTTCAGCGGCTTTATTTAAGAGCAGCGAGTCCTGTGCACTATGGGAAACTACTGTCACCGTGCGTCGCTCGGCTGTCGCGTAAATATGACGTATTATTTAAGGGCCGTCTCACCACCACTCACTCAGACAGACATTAGTAATGGAGCGGATCTCATCGATTAACTACGTGAATGAACCAAAAATAAAATGTACATTTTACATGAGCTCTCGGACACACAACACATTTTGTTCATAACAACAGACTGAACACAATCGTTCATCCAACAAACAAATCGTCTTATATTGTTTATAAAATTAAGAAATACAATGAAACATTAGGACATTGTCCTTATACACAAATGACTTGTCCACTGATTAAATACAAATATCAAACCATAGAAATAAAAAAATTGCATAATGTGATGAGATCTGGGCCTATACAAATGTGTATTATATTATATTATAAACGCACTAAAGAGTAATAACGTCCTTATTTTTCTGTATTTTTTAAATAAACTAATTGAGGACACAATATAATGAGAGAGAGAGAGAGAGAGAGAGAGAGAGAGAGAGAGAGGGAGACAGAAACAACCTAAAAGTCTATATAGATTAAGTAAAAATGCACAATACGCCAATTGAAATGAAAGATGTAACAATTAGAAAACGACAAAATAAAAGTAGTGATACAATTAGATGAAATAATGAAATTTTTTTTTTTCAGTTTCATCAATATATATTGATATACATGAAGTTTCGAAGTTTACTGGGGATTTTATATCAATATTAAGTGTAAATATTGTCTTGTTAAAGATAATGAAGGAGATTTTGGGGATGTGCGGTTCAGATCAGTTCATCCACCGCTGGATGTCACACTTCCATAAAATATCAGAGTGGATGGAGGGAGAGAGCCAGACAAGGAGGGAGGAGGAGGAGGAGGAGGAGGAGGAGGAGGAGGTGATGGTAACAGGCTATAGGCTTGATTATTATGCAGTCAGCGAGGTAGTAGAGGTAATAGAGCTATCAGAGAGAGAGAGAGAGAGAGAGAAAGAGAGGGACAGAGGGGGGGGGGAGAGGGGAGAGTGAGGGAGGGAGGGAGAGAGAGA
>CM076668.1:4962563-5001776 GCA_038496675.1 Rachycentron canadum | reverse complement strand
GGGAAAGAGGGGGGAGAGAGGGAGGGAGGGAAAGAGGGAGGGGGAGAGAGAGAGAGAGAGAGAGAGAGAGAGAGAGAGAGAGAGAGAGAGAGAGGGTCGTTCAGTCTCTTCCAGTCTTCCCGCTCCTCCACTTCACACCGGAGGCGGCAGGTGAGCGGTCAGTCGGTCTCTCCGTGGATGTCCAGCGGATGTTCTTGTGCAGGCTTCTTCCCACCGCGGTGAGGCTGGACGGATAAACTCACCATGGCGCTGGAACCGGAGGGAAACAACCGGCTCCTGCAAGACGTGCTGGTGAGACCCGGCAACGAAACGTGCGCGGACTGCGGCAACCCAGGTAAGAAACACCCCGAGCGGTGGCCCCCGGTGGCCCCCGGTGTCGGCACACGCACTAATGCATGAGCTGCTGTGCACGAGGTGAGGAGAGGATGGGAACTGGTTCCTCTCAACCCAACAAGTCTGAGTGGGTCTGGTCCAGATGTGATGGCATTAAAGGCCTGGCAGCACACGGCCACCTGAAAACAGGTAGAAAGAGGCCTGATTAAAACAGACTGGACTCTGGACTGAGCCATAAACACATAAACACTCCAGTGTGTGTCTGTTACAGCGGGTGAGGGTGTACAAAGACATGACAACTGACATCATGTTTATGCACGGTGTGTGTTTGCTGGTGTTGTGGTCTGGTGTTATCATGTTCTACACTGTCAGCAACCTCCATCCAGCTTGCTCAGTAATTATTGGTGTGTGTGTATTTTTGCTTTACATGTTTGTCTTTCATTTACAGAAGTGGTTTCCATCCATTTGGCACAGGGCGCGACTTTCACTTGGGTTATGTTTTTCCCTCAGAGAAGGCTAAACCATATGTGTTCGCTCCTTTCCTCATCTCTCCATCCTCTCCCAATTCCCCGTTTTTTATCCCCTCTCTTCCGCTCCATCCCCTCCCTCCCTCCCTCCCTTCCTCCCTCCTCCTCCTCCTCCTCCCGCTCCTTTCTCCTCACTGAAATGGCAATAAACCAGTGAGTGGCCACCGAGGCTCCAACACGGGCTGTACGCCCAGTGCTTGGAGCCGAGCCTGCCCAGGATGCCTGTTCCCTGGCTCTGGTTACAGCTCCTTTGAGGACTGGCTGTATCGAAGCAGCTTTTGGAGCCAGCAGTGGTTTCGCAAAATTAGATAGCTTTGTCTGAATGGTGGACACTTGAAGCAGGGTTTCATCTTGACAGCATGGTGTTATCTTGTTGAGAAATAGGCAGAGAAGTGTCTCTTTCTGTGGTTGGTGCTGCATGTGTGTTGACTACAGTGGCTTCAAAGTATCTGAAATTTTTATGTGGCCTTTTGCTTTTCTGTACCACCAACTCCCATCACGCAGTTCAGCCTATAGCCAGACCTTAAAAGCTTTTACATAAACATTGTGGTCAAAAACATGTATTTATCTGATGATTTTTAGCTCCACTTAGCTCTTTCCTTCAGTGATGGACATGTGAGTCTCTCAGTCAGTTTGTGCACCACAAATCTCACAAACTATTGGATAGAGTGGCATGAAAATTTCTTCAGAGTCTAGTGCCCCAATGATGCATCTGAATAACTTTAGTGGTCCCTGACTTCGGTTTATTACCAAATATCTGCAAAACTAATTGCACACCCATCAGCCTGAGCTGTTCCTGTGTCATCTACGTTTAAAGGCAAAAGTGTTTATAGTTGTTCAGGGAGAGGGTGGAGATATTTCAGTCATAATTGCTTAAGTATGCAGATAATGTTGCACACCTCCAGGCAGTGTAATGCATAAATGGATAATTAATTGAACATCTTTGTGTTTTTGGCGAATGGTGATCTGAACATGTCAGTGTGTAACTAATGAACATGGAGGTTAGCAACACAAAACTGTGGCAGTAACGCACCAAAAAGACATCAGTAGAAGAAGAACAGTGTTTTTTTTTTTTACTTCCAGTGAATCCAGTGGATTTACAGCACTTGACACATGTCAGTCATTCATAGTGCATTTCAAACAACGAAGGTGTCTGATGGCACGCAGAAGCCAGGTTGGAGGGGATTTGGTACCGCCATTAGCACCGGCCACTCGGGATGTGCAGCAGGTCCCAGCTTTTGGCACCCGTCAGGTCCCATTCATTCTGGCCCCTGGCAGGATTTCTCTGGTGTGGAGCAGGGAAAAGTGATTTACTTAAGAAGGGAATCTGTCAGTCTACACTAGAATACAGTCATTTATGGAGTGCGGGAAGAGGCAATGATTGGGGACTGGGTATAGATGGGTAGGAGGGGGTAGATTGTGCTAACATTAGCATTTAGCTCAAAGCTGTGCCTTATGTCCTGCTAAATTGACTGCACTTAAATAGTCTTTCTAATGTCTACTATCACACACACACTGACTCACTGATGATACATCTGGGGCAGTTTGTTGTTCAGTATCCTGAAGGACACTTTGACATGTGCACTGAAGGTGTAAACGTCCCACTCTATTTCCTGTGGCACCGTTGCCCCGATCAGTTCAGAGAAACAAGAAAACATTGCTGTAGATCCACTGTCCTGTTTAGGGGGGGTGGGAGGGGTGACACAAAGACTGATACCTGCATAGTTTTAATTGACTTTTTCAAATAACATTTATTTTTCTAAACTGATCTGCAGTGATTCACTGTGCTTAGAAAAAACATTGGCGCTGAACATCCCCATGCTGAGATTGTTCATCAGTAGTATACACCATTACACCTGTGCAATCATTACACAATCAAATTTAGCCTCTGTGAAGCTAAAGTGGGACAGATGTTGTGTTCCACACCTGTGAAAAGTACATCTGGGATATAACAGTTCTGGCTGGAGGGCAGATGCAGAGAAGCAGGTAATTTCAGGGTGACTGATGGAGATAACAGCTGGTGAAGTGATTCACATTTTTTAATTCTCCAAGTGTGGAGAGTCCTTTGAGCAAGGCACTTGAAACACAGCAGCTAGTGATGCTCTTCCTTATTTGCGTTCATACAAACTTGTCTCACTTTATGAAATTTCAGAAGAACAGGCTCCACAGATGAAAGCTGTTAGGATGCCAGATCAGGAATTCCCAGGCTCATTATTCATACCTCATAATGGTCCAGATATATGAATTATTGATGCCAGTTCCATGGCTCCGATCTAGATGGGGACGGGATTTTAGCTCAGTGGCTTTTTTAGAAAAATATCAGTTTCATTACAGCTCAAAACACCACAGTGAGCTAAGGTTACTGAGGAGGACACAAGGAGAATAGTTAAGTAGGATGTAACCGATAGCGTAGGCCTATAGCTATATACTGTAATTATATTATATTATATATCATCACACAGTGGTTACAATTCAATCTATAATGTGTTATATATATTATATGTAAGCAAGCTGATATAATGATGATAGTGCTGTCTTAGTACAAAGAACATGCCACCAAACCCCAAAATCTTTTTCAATCTGAGCAAATGAATTAACATCTGTAAAGTAAAAATGATAAATAAATAAAGTACAGGATTTTATGGTGTGAAGCAGGTCCATTATACTCACCATAGTATGGAAGTGTTCACTTGTGGTGGTGGGCGGCTTGGCTTGTGACCAGTGTTCATGCAGAGGTGCATTTTAGAGGGGGAGAGTTTAACCCTGGTTATTCGTCATAGCTGGATTTGATTTCAGCGTGGAGCATTTTGTGAACAGCGTGGCACTCGTCAATCTCAACACTTCACTAACTCCTGCATGTAAACTATTGAATCAATACAAAGAAATCCGTACGGCATCACAAAACTTAAAATCACAATACTATATACTGATCTCAAGTGTACTAGTTAGTGAAACACCAATAACTAAATGACCAAATGAACACAGCCCAACTGATGAAATCATTATTTTTTGATTGTGACGTGGTCTGATGACAACAACATCAAAGTACCTGAATGACAAGACTGTGATTCACCATATTGACATTTAAAATCAGAGACAGGAGAAAGTTGTCCCCTGAACTTTGCTGCCACACAGTTGGCAGCTGAGCAGCTACGCACAAAGACGGTTACCCTGCTGAGTGTCAGCCCATTACACCTTCACACTGGAGTTGTTCACATTTACATAGTTTTGTGTTCCTGTTGTCAGATAATTTAACGGGTATAAAATAAAGATTTAATCCTGGGCCATAAACATAATAACTTCCTTTGCTGTGTTGATAAAATCATTATCACAATACAATACAATCATTAACACAATCAATATTTTGTAACTGCTAACCTCATCAGGCCAACTTAGGTCATCTATCCGTTGTCTATACCACTTATCTGTACTGGGTCACAAGGGAGCTAGAGCCAACCCCTGCTGACATTGGGCAAAGGCATTGGGCGAAGTGACCTGGACATGTAACAGTTACCAGAAGTCACTAAGTGACCTAACGTGCATGTCTCTGGACTGTAGGAGGTAACTGGAGTATCCAGTTATCCACTTTCCTGGAGAAAGTGCTGACCAGCTTAGATCAGTGTTTTGTAAAAGCTCAGTTTTCCTTGTACGCAACAAATAGCATGTAAAGAGTAGCATTTACACTAAAAGCAAATATGCTACAAAAAGACAGCACTATAATGGTTTGACAGGTGCAAATTCAGTCTGATCAGTGCTCAAATGCCCTTAGTCCAATTTATGCAATGGAAAGCAGTTATAACCTCCAATATGGCTGCTGCATTATATCACATGAAATCCCTGAATTGGCTGTGAATCTTCAGGGTTAGGGTAAAGACAGACTATCACGTCATCAGCAGTGACTCGGCCGTCCTCCCTCACCCCTGTTTTATCTAACCATCACAGGACATCCATTAATCTGACAGAAAGGCTGCTGGAATTGGTCTGAAAACACAAATTGGCAACACTGGGTTGTGCATTTTTTATGCTTAGTCATTCTTACTCTGCCCTTCCTTACCTTTGCAACCCCCCACCCCCTATCTTCTCTCTGCTGGTGTCCTCAGATGAGAGGCTGAGCTGGGAGCTTATACGGCAGGGTTTCTCTATAGCTCAGCATCGTTGTGGTTCTGCCCTTTGCTAAGGACACACAAACGAGTTATTTCCTCCAGAGAGAAGCCTCAGCAGTCCTCCGAGCAGAGAGGAAGGTGTTTGTTGAACAGCTAAAACAGCAGGAACTCTGACGAGCGAGGAGGAGGTTAAGTTTTGGCAGCTCGCTCGTGGTTTTTATTAGTTGAAGTTTGAGAAACAACAGATATTTAGCTTTTTCCCACTGCAACTTTGCTACAGGCGTGTTCCCTTTTCCTAGAGCATTCTGGGAAATAGATGATGTGGGGACACATCATCCAACAGGAAAATTTGACAAGTGGCCTTGGGTAGCAGTAGCAAACTTTTTACACCAAAAGAAGTGACTATAAACAGGACGTTTAAATGCAGATGAACTCTCTAAAAGAGAGAGAGAGAGAGAGAGAAAAGAGAGCTCCTTTCACACACACACACAGTGTTACCAAATACAGTTACAGAGCCGGTACTGGTCCTGTCAGTGTCGGAGCCTCGGTGTGAGACGCCTTGGACAGTGATTTGTGTGTTTTTAAGACTTATTTCAGGGCTGCAGCTCTTTTTTAATTTTTTTTTTTTTTTTAACTCTTTCATCCCTGAGCTCAGTGTAGCTGCTGTGTGTTTAAATTGAGAGCCAGAGGTGACAAATACCTGCGTCTTCTGCAGAGTCATTTGAGTCGATCATGGCCTTTTCAATTTCCATCAAAAGGGGCTTTGGAGTCTGTTAGCAAAAGCTAAATTTAATATGTGACAACAGTATGTGTCAAACATAAAGGGAAATTACTTGTTTCTGTCAACAATTGCACAGTTTCCTTTGCCTACACATCTAAAGCCCCTTTGTCAGTCTGAACAGACAGGTTGTTCATTACTTCCTGGTCAGTAGCAGTATGTTAAATTTTTGCACCAAACCTCAAAGATAACAAAACTGTTGATATCCTGGTGGAGCTGGCTGGTTCTTGTTCTAATGGTGTTACTGAGGACGGGTTGCTCGCCCTGGCTTCAGGTTGACCTTTTAACCACCAGATGTGTCTGGTGAACTTTCCAAACATTATATTTGGGTTTCAAGCTGCCCCAAATTCCCTGGTGCTTATAACTGTTGTGGTCAACTTTGGCCTGGTGGACCTGGACTTGTAATACATCGACCTTATCTCAACCAGGGGTTTATAGTCTTTGACTATCGTCCACAAGGCAACCCCACTGGAGTGATTCAGGGTTCTGATGAAGTATAGTGGAGTGAGTCCTTGATGTACAATAAGGGACTATTTAAAATAAGCCCTAACGTTTTACCAACAGCTCCAATATTCCAGCCAATTACCTGCAATATCAAGCCTACATAAGAGCTGCGAAGCAGTCTGTTAAAGCAGCCCATTCACTCAGAGAAACTTGCATTATATAGCTATACCAGAAAAGACTCCAGTCTTTGAAGGAGCTCTTAAAGAATCAGCAACAAGGGCTCTGCTGAGAAAACCACCCCCCTTTAACAAATGCAAGCATGAATAACATGAAAAGAGGAGGATGCAGTGGCGGAGGAAGGTGTGTTAACAGTATTGGTGCGAAGGTCAGACCGAAGTGTCAGAACGGCTGAGACGTACACTCTATGAATAATACTGGATGTTGCTGACGGCAGCCGAGCAGCAGCAGCTTCATTAGCCGGTGACGGTGAAGCGTGACTGACGCAGCTAATGTCAGCCAGGTAATGCACTCCAAGCGCCACTCCACTAAACCGCAATCTTTTCTGGTAAAAAATGTGTTATAATATCAAATTCACTAAATGTGTTAAAAAAAGAAGCAGTGTGTCTTTGCTGTACAAACATAAAGCCAAATAAAATGTACACTCAGCAAAACAAACATGCTGTTTGCGGTCAAGGGTCGCAGGCATTTTGTGCAATTACACATCTTGATTATAGTGCTGCGGTAAACACTGACATGTTTGTAGATGGAGATGTTAGACAGAATTTAGGACACTTTAACCAAATAACAGATGACTTTCAGAACCAGGAAGACAGCTGGGACACAGACGTCACCAGCTCACAGACGATCCGTTAAAAAAACGAGTATCTGTCCTGTATAGATTTCCTATATATCTGCTGTCTCTGTGGTAGAAAGTAGTCTTTGGATATATATTCTAAAAGCATGAAACCTGAGGAGATTGATCCTCAAGTCCTCTTTGTTTTAATTGGACTATTTATCCATGAATTGAATCAATGGAACAAATTTAAAAAACACAAACTAAATTTTGAGGTTGTTGAGAAGATTTGTTTAATTTTATATATTGTGTTATTTATTTAATTCCCATTGATGGTGATATTATTAGTTTATTTCACAGGGACCATGCACAGCATTACCTTTGGGCTGTGTTTCTCAAAGTTTTTCAGACCAAGGATTTAGACGCTAAAATAAAACTCATGGACCATCGAACTCCCAAACATCCCAAGTGTTGTGGTTTTTTTAAATTCAAATCAAACCAAATAGAATCCTCTTAGTTATTGATTCACTGTTAGGAGATTCAGGGCTTGTGCCACAAACTGCAAGACAATAAATGGAGCTCTTCATGCGACTTTATACTTATCACTCACGTCTCCGAACACTGTCCACATGTCATCATACGCACCACAAGTCTCAGTCATGGTGATGACATTACAGTAAAACGTACACTTCCTGTTGTGTCCATTGTGTTCAAGGTTTCAGTTCCTTCTCTTTAATTGACCTGGACCTGGCTATTAGCTAACTGTTAGCTAACTGTTGGTAACTGTTTGTTAATGTTGGTAACTGTTAGCCAACTTTGGCTAACAGTTAGCTAACTGTTGGTTACTGTTGGCCAACATTGGCTAACAGTTAGCTAACTGTTGGTAACTGTCGGCCAACTTTGGCTAACTGTTAGCTAACTGTTGGTAACTGTTGGTAACTGTTAGCTAACTGTTGGCTAACTGTTGGTAACTGTTGGCTAACTTTGGCTAACTGTTAGCTAACTGTTGGTAACTGTTATCTAACTTTGGCCAACTGTTAGTAACTTAGCTTCATCCACACTTCCCCTTTAATGTCAGCTGATCATTTTTAACATATATTGTAAAACAAGCTGAAAACTGATGAAGCTAAATGAGAAGACAGTTTCGCAAAACAGTCGATTACAGTGAAGAACAACAACACTGTAAAACAGACGGGTAAATAATGGTTGAAGTTACATAGGCTGTGAGTTGAGCTCTGTGCTCCCTCTCGGACAGAAACACAACATTAAACATGAGATTTTGACATATTCATTCACGGACAACCTGGGGTTGTCACCAGACCACACTCTTAGGCTAGAGTTAGCTATTCAGCTAATTTATATCTGCTGTTAGTGTTGTTATTTTTGTTATTACATAAACCAGTTAAGTAAGATGTGAGTGAGTGTTTGTTTGAATTTCGCTCAATATTTTTAGAAGCGATGGGCCATGTAAATAAATCCATCCTTGATGATTTTCTGTGTTAAAGCCTCAGGCAATTTGTGACACTTTACACAGCCAGGGTCAATCTGAAGTTAAATGCAAGGAAAATCGTAAGACCAACAACTACTATAGAAATAAGATGCTGTGCTGTTGCCTGAGGGACTGAGCTGAGACATGAGGGGGTCACAACCTCAGCTGGCCCCTGTGTTTGGTCATTAACCTCCACCATGACACAGCCACTGACAGACTGACGTGTATATGACTGGACATAGTAATGAACTCATGCAGATGCAGAAAAGTGCCTGCAAATGCACGCAAGCACAGGGGCTGCTATTGTATAAATGCCCCCTCATTCATTTACCCTGCATCTGCCCTGCAGTAACGCCACAGGCACTTCTTTCTTCAACCTTGTGTGGTTGAATCAATAGCTCTGTTGTCTCTCCACCCAACCAGCCCTGTAACTACAGCAAAACTAGATTTTTTTTTTTTTTCTAAACAATTCTTTGGAGATGGAGCCAAGATGCAGCTCTTTAACAAACACGCCTCAAACAGCATATGCACTGTGGAAAGAGAAAAAACCCAGCAGTCACACTACATCAGGAGTTTTCCACCTCCTGTTTGCTACGACTGTGCATCTGTTGTTCGCAGTAATCCTGTTGAGAAACATCTTCTATGTACATGTAGAGGAGGAAACCCTGTGTGTGTGCATGTGCATGGTTTGTGTGTGAGTGTATGTGTGGTTAGTCAGTCATGCGGCCACTGTAATCTCCATGAGTGCTGTCTGCGTCTGTGTAAGGCCTGACTCAGACAGTGGTGACCTCACCACTGAATGGCTGCTTGTGCGTTTTAGTGTCAGCGAGGTTGTGTTTGTGTGTGTGTGTGTGTGTGTGTGTGTGTGTGTGTATTGATGGCAGAAAGGAGACATAACAGAAATAAAATGGAAAAGGTTTGATGTCCTCACTGCCCAGTGTCTATTGCTTTGTATGATGAGACACTCATAAAAATACTAACAACTTGTCAGGGGTTAAAAGAGGTAAAACAGGAGATTATCGTAGATGCTACATAACACTCTCTGGGATCTTGTGAGCTCACATTATCTCTCTGCATGATGAAGAACCCACACACTTCTTCCCTCTCCCTCGTCCATGCCTCATCCCTCCTACCTCTCCTCCTCCATCACTCCTTCATCTCTGAACCATCCCCTGATCCCCAGTCAGGCTCTGTGGCATCTCTGTCTATGCTTTTTCCAGCCTCAAGAGGATGGAGAAATGGAAGAATAGTATTTTTTGCCCTCTTCCACCCTCCTCTCTCCTGTAGCTCTCATATGACTCCCTTGAGTATTACACACTCTTCACGTGTAAGTGTGTGTGTGTGCGCGTGCGTGTGTGTGTGCGTGCGTGTGTGCATGCATGTGTGTATTCACGTGTTCCTGGTGCACCACGCTGAGGGTCCTTGTGTGAGAAATGGCAGCTGCAGAGAGAATGTGGTGACTTCTGAGTGCTGCCCGTTGAGGACGTGACATTATAAGTCACTAGTGGCCATGTTCACTTGCAAGTTTATAGTAGGGCTGCACAATTAATCTAAATATAATCAAAATTGCTACATGCCCAAGCGCAATATAATATATAATTACAGGAGCTGCAGTTCTCTGATAAAAGTAAAATTGGAAAAAAAAAACATTGTGGTGTTACAGAGATGCCCCGGCCTACAATATATATCATACAAGATTTTTTTCAGTGAGAATAAAATACAAAAAATAAATTAAAATTGTATATTACAATAGCAATATCACAATGATTGTTTGCATATCGCGCAGCCCTAGTTTATAGTCTAATCCTTAACTGTTAAACCCACCACGAAATTATAGTCACAGGACTTAAATACCCACATTAACGTTCTATTTATCAAACATGTTCACATTAGATACAAAACAAAAACTAATCAGTCAAATGTTTGATTAGTTGATAGTCCACTTGAAAAAAGAAGTTGAGTTGCATTGAAGTCTATGGGAATGTGGCCCTACTTTTAACTTGATTTATTAGTTCAGTAAATGTTTTCCTATTGAGTTTATGGTTTCAAGCTCTAGTTTCAAGTCTTCAATACAACATGATGTTAATTTTTTTAAATTATTATTACCATTTAAAGGAAAATAGACCAGAAAGCAGGGGATGGATTAGGGTGTAGGGTGTGATTGACAGACTGTACCACACAATCAGGATAGAGTACAGACCAGGTCAAATCCGCCCCTCACTCATCCTCAGCTCCACCTTCTCCAAATACAGTTTCTTATGGTTTCAAAACAACAAGATGGTCGACGGACAAATTACAAACTCGAGGCTTCAAAACAGCAGCTCACACACCAATGGGTGACATCAGGGAGGGTTGACACTCAGTAGGATTGTCTGGCCTTGACACACTCACACTCTACTGAGTGCCATTAGTTGCTAATGGAATAATCATTTGTCAGTAGCTCTATACTTATGAATACCACATCACAACCAAAAAGAACATATTTATACATGTTTGTTTGATTAATCATTGGTTCATTCATTTTTTAATTATTTGTTTGTTTGGCTGATTAGTTTTTCATTGTAAGAAGACATTCAGCAAAGTGTTGGACAAACATGGATTCATTATTTTTCAGTACAAGTAAATATTTCACATTTTTGTGGTAATTTTTACTGACAAACACCTTTTAATTGATGATGACTAATGATTATTAGATCTTGACCAGGATTATGTGTCTCATTGTGTATTCTGATCATCTTCCTAACTAGCAGCTCTTTGATTATAACAACTGAGTTTTAACCTTCATTGCTCAGATTATGTCAAGCACTCCCTCACTCCTCACTGCACTCACTCACTGTCTTTCTCTCTCTGACTCTCTCAGTTTTCGACTTTGCATCCCATCAAAGTCTGTGTGATACAATGACTCAGACGTACCTTTTCTTAACGCCCACTGATGCTTCTCCTGTGTCACGCTGCAGAGAAAAACTTCTCTTTTTTTCCCTTGTTTGCACTTCTTTCTGCCGTCTGCTGTCTAAGTGTGTGTTTAATCATATGGTCTTATTAGAAGAAAGCCACAAATGTGTGTGTGTGTGTGCATGCCAGGTTGTGTGTGTGTGTTTGCACTTTAAATCAGACCATTAAAGTATAAAATACTGCATGTCGTCATTTTGTGGGTGTCCGTGTGCATATTTGTGATGATGTTATCACAGCATATTTTGGAGTCTGATGATGTAACTGACCTGATCAGACGTCTGGCCGTCTGTTTTCTGTCAGTAAGCTAAACAGGATTTCCCCAAAATCACATTTTGCTGCCCTGCTCTGGTTTATAAGCAGGGACACGCTCAGATAAACTCCCTGGTAATATTTGCTTCATTTACTTTACTCCTATTACCTCCTAACAGCTACAGCATCAGCACTTTCAGTATTTATAGCCTGAACCATGAGCTGCTGTTCTCTTTGTTGCAGCGCCTTTATGACAAGACCTTCTCACACCACCTTTTTTTTTTTTTTATCTCTCCTCGATCTCTGTCCATCATCCTCCTGTGCCGCTTTCATTTCCTTCCTTCTCTCTCATTCCCCAAACTCAACATCCTCTTCTTTCACCTCCATGCATGTCCTCCCTATATATATATATATATATATATCACCCCCGCCCCCCCAAAAAAAACTCCCCCTCTTTCTCTCTCTCTCTCTCTCCTGCAGAGCCGGACTGGGCGTCACTGACTTTGGGCGTGTTTGTTTGCCAGGCCTGCTCGCTCCTTCACCGGAGCATCCCCCACATCAGCCGGGTAAAGTCTGTCCAGGACACGTGGGATGCCAGTGAGGTGGAGGTAGGGCACTAATGGAAACATACAACGTAATGCAAAGTAAATGTAAAATATGATTTTTTTGTTTGTTTATTTAGCTAAATGAGGGAACCTTTTGCCTCATTAATGCTAACTTGACCACACATATATTGTATATAACAGTATATTGTAGCCTCTGATTCAGCTGACTGCTGTATTGGTTGGTTGGAACAGCAGATTAACATGGAGACAAAGGATCAGCATTTTATCTGGCTGAACACAATCAATATTGATCATTTAATAATGCTTTGATTGGCTGACACCAGCACCTCGAGGCATCTTTAGATCTTATTCCAATACAATGAATTCTTATCAGCCTGAATAACAATGACCTTCATGTGATCTTGACCTCTGATCCCCCCCCCTTTTTTGGAAGGGCAGAATTTCCTCACAGGGATCAATAAAGTATTATTCCATGAGTCCATGAGGCTGGTTACACTTTTCTCCTGGGTGTTTAAAGAAGCTGAGTTGTTGCGCACTTTACAGACAAACCCCCCGCAGCAAGAAATATGAGTTGTGTTCTGTGCAAAGCTGTAAACACAGAAATGCAAAACTTTGTGAGAGCAGTTAAAATCTGTGGCTCTGCAGTTGTAGTGTGAAGTCGTCCCTCGAATGTATCATGTCAGCACTAAGCCACCATTGGGCATTAAAAAGGACTTTGGGGGAGGTGATGCTGACGATAGTGATGAGGAAAACCAGGAGGCTGGAAATGTGGGAGGACAATAATTGGGATGTAATGGGGCTTTGCCTTAAGAGGAGAGTGGAGAGGTGGTGTGAAGCAAAAGTCAAGAATAATACAGTACAGTGTTGGGTGTTTGGTAAAAACCCACACAGAAGCATGAGAGAATTAGATGAGTGGATGAATAGATTCGATGGCAACGTAGGAAAAAAAAGTTCTGTGAGGATTTTTGTGTGTTGATTTGTGTTAAATTTCCACTTCTACAATTGTCGTATTGGGAGAGTTTAGGGCTGATTTTGAGATGCCAGACTTTATTGTTGAGTCATTTGGAGCTGCCATTCCAACACAACGTCCATAATTGTTCACTATCAAAGGAGCCACGTTTGCCGAACAGTCACAGTAGTATTCAGTTCATCCGCTAACTTAGCTAATACTGGGTACAAGTTAAATAAGGTACCGCAACTGTCGCACAGGGGTCATCCTTCGTATTGACCTTTTAATATTACCAGCATCAACCAATCGTGACGTCACTCTTTATGGTCTATTTTCCTCTAACTGCGACCATTATTTAAAGAAAACTAGAGACTGAGACCATAAACTCATTAGGAAAATGTTTACTGTACTATCAAGTTAGAACATTTTCCCATAGTCTTCAATACAATCTGACTTCTCTACACAGCCAGTGCAGTCACCCCCTGATGGCGCTTCACTTTTCAGCCCAGGAGTCTACGTCCACTTTTATAGACAACCTATGAATATTAGTTTGTTCCTGCACATATTTCCTGTTTCCTCTCCGACCAAAGGTGTGTGGTGTTTGAGGATTGACGTAAAGTCTCTGTCAAGTCCTTGGAACTATCTTGAGAACACCTTTTCTGAGAATAGATAAGCATTTTCTTCTGAAAAATGTCTTTATGGTTTGAGGAAGTGTTACAGACAGATAGGATAGGACAGATAATATTATCTTCAGTATGAGGTGAAGGAGAAGAATGGAAAAGAGCAGTTCATCCAAGTTAAAACACTTAAAAGTGACACTACTAAAGGTCTTGGTAGTAATATCAAGCAGCTGCTGAAAAAGACAAAGACAGTAAAATCATTTGAAATATGAACATGAAAATTTTTTAAATAAAAATAACCATTGAGATTTAAAAGATGTCACATGTTTACATCTAGAAGAAAGTTGGGGGATCACAATAGTCTTAATTGCATATTTTAGAAATGAAGGGTTAGGGGTAATCAAGGACCTCATTAATGAACCACTTTGTTCTTAAACTCTACATAAGCTCATTTCTATGCATCGAAGCTTCTCCTAGTTAGGGCTGGAACTGCAGGTAAACAAATTCATGCATGATAGATCCACAAGGCTTATATTTTGGAATATTTCTATTTAGCATCTATACTGTATTGTTTCACTCAGTATTCAGTATTCATTTTCTCAGCTACTGTTCATTAATGTTGGACACTATACTTCACTATACTGTATATTTAAATTATATTACAGCCAGTCCACATGATTGTATGGTGTGCACGCTATGTCACTGTTGGTATAAACAGTTGCTTGTAATAACTAATTCTCTGACAGGAAATAAATTGGAGAAATAGTGGAAACATACAACACAATGTAATAATAATAGTAACTAATAATAACTGATAACTCAAGGCAGCAGGTCATAAACGAGGTGGATTTACAGAGGCAAGACAATATACTTCAATATAATACCAGATATCTACATCTGAAAACACAGACACAGTAAAAGCAATAAAAGGGTGATACAGAGATGCTTTGAAAATGAAAAAATATATCATGAAAAATAAAAATATCATAAATAATAACAGTAAAAAGAAAAAAGAGTCTATAAAAATGAGTTTGAAGTTATTTAAAATAAATCAGCTGTATCTTCTTGGTTGTTCCAGGGTCGAGGGGTTCTGATAGTAAGCGCGGTTTAAGCCTCGACTGAATGAGAAGGGCCCTGCCCGAGGACGTGGGCTAAATAGTGGAGCCAGGTTTAAAAGTGATCAGTAAAAACTTCACATCAATCCTAAAAACCTACAGGGAGCCAGTGAAGTGATGTGACACTAACGATACTAATGTCCAGAAGTCTGTAAACTGCCTGCTGCAAAGCTTCACCCTTACGTTTCATCTTTATCTTTTTGGATGTGGTTGACTGTATTTGGAACCTCTCTGTATGTATGAGCCTCTATGTGTGGCGTACAGATGGATGCAGAACAATTGAGATTTATCATTGTTATTGCGTGAAAGTGGGAGTGAGCATGTTTTAACAGAAAAGGCCCTTTTTTATGATGCCATTGTAGGAAGGACAAAGGACTTGTGTTGCCATTTATGCCGCATTATCTTGAAGATTTGGTTGTTTCATTAAACAGTATCTGAATCTTATGGTATGTAGATGCTTGTCATTCAATCTGAAGTACTGAATGCTTTACATAAGGGGGAGGCGTACCAAATAAATTGGATATTGAGCAGAGGAGGTTATGCTAAATGGCTCAAAAATAGTTCTTGCTCTTCTGCTCCGATGATATTGATATCGTGTTCTAAATGTCACATTGGAGGTGTCAGATGCTTCACCCTTTTGGCAGCAGATTTGTTACAAATCCTAATTTCTGTGACTTCTTCAGGGGTTTGTGCACTTTCTACTGCTATTTGACCTTCACAATAAAACGCTACGGTGCTGCATCCCTTCCAGAGCCCCTCAGAGGATAAGAGAGGCGTGCTGAGGGATTCAGCCAGATGGATTGGGCTCAGGGATTATCATTGGATGAAACGCACAATGAAGGGAAGGCAGACACGTCCCAATGCAGTGAAGCTATTTCCACAATTAATCCCATAGGCGAGCAGAGGCCTCATTGTCAACCAAAGGAGTCGTACCTCAGTTCTCCTTTGCTTCATCCAATTTTTGTCACATTACTCAAATTTTCTTCTGCCTTGTTTTATTGTCGCCATTTTCTAGGTTTTATTTCCTTGAAATGTCGTGACTGCTCTTGTGTGGAGCTGCAGTGAAAGGTGTTACCTAATGGCATTTAGTTTTATCATTTCTGTTTTATTAAGGAGCAAAGGCCATCTTTTTGTTTTTATCTTGGCTACTCTTATTTTGAAGTCCTGACAACACAGGACAAATAAGTCTGCATTAATAAAAATTGCACTCTTCCTGTTATATTGGAAATTACACATTTTTGTGCCTTTTGTTCATATGTTAAAGGTGTATTATTGTTGTTCTCAAACCCTAAAATTTAAACTTCCAATATTTTACCAGCGAGATGGTTTTTCAGAATAAAATACCTAAACTGTAGCTGGTTAACTACTGGTCAAATCTACTACTGATCTATCTTTCCATTCAGCTCATTCACATCCGAAATGTAGTAATGTGGAAGCTGCTGTATATTCTACTGGAGAAAAAGCTGTATTGAGTTCACCACATTGTGTTGTCCTGTCTCCCTTTCAGTTAATGGCTGCTATGGGAAACAATGCAGCCAAGGCCAAATACGAGCAGAAGGTTCCTGCTTTCTATTACAGACCAACACACACTGACTGCAAGTAAGTACTTTTTTATTGTGCCTCAAAATACAAACACTAAAGTCGTGACCTGATGTCATACATAGCTGTTTTAATATGATTTTTAGGAAACAGTTTGTGTCTTCAAAGAAAAAGTATTCACTAATGGAATTTGTCTTCTGGCCACAGAGCTAAGAAAAATAACATTTAACTCAGGTTAAATGAGCTAACAAGTGTTAAGACAGGTGCTTGTGTTGGTGCTTTTGTGTACAGAATAGTTTCAAAGACAGAAACATAAATACCCCACAGTCACTGATATGTGTCTGCATGTCCACCATATTGGACAGGTCAAGAGCCACTACCAAACAAGTACAGTGTTTAAAAAAAAAGTTTGAAAAACTTGGTGGTAGATACTTGAAGATGATTCACCTCTCAGACAAGAGGCTTCTTCAGTTCTGACTGACTGGTGCTGAGGTGCAGGTATTTACCCTGCGTGGGGTCGTTATCAAGGTCACTGGCGTCCATGGATTCACTTGGTGCCCCTGGTCGTGGTCGAGGCAGGCTGTCGATGACTCCAAGGTCTCTAACAAGTGTCAGTCATGTGGGAACCATGACCTGGACAACTGAGACAAAGACGATGAGAGACAAAGATTTCACCACAAAATCAAAAGTAGATTAATTCTGAACCTAAATTATGGATATCGCTTCGTAAATGAATTGAAATGAATTAAATTAAATCTAAATTAATTTCTAAAATTACCAGAAAATGTCGCTAAAATATTGATATTTTATTTTATTATGCCTGTGTCATTTTCAGATTCAGTCGAGTTATAGAAGCTAAAGTTAAAACTGTCAAATTTGTGTCATATGACTGATAAGATTTCACCTTCACCATGACGTCAACAGTTCCTTCATTAAAAAGCAACTACACCCCAGTCACATAACTTCAACGTCACCACCATCAAACTTCACCTAGTCTGATTCAGCTCTCAGATCTTCTACAACAACCTCTGTAATCTCATTTAGCCACTTGTTAGCAACCGCTCTTCTTAACGGGCATAAAAACTTGGAAGTCATGTCTATGGTATTTACTGACCTATTTTATGTTGTAGATCATGTATGTTGTAACATGATCGTGTCTTGAGCTTGTGTTAACCAAATACCTTCTAACTAGGGGCGTAACGATTCATCGACTACATCGATGTATCGATTTATATTCCTACGATCCGACTACATCGATAGGCGCTCGGCAAGTTGTCCTTCATGGGGGACGTATATCGCTCTAAAATCAATTTACAAGGTAAATAATCGATTGTGTCGATACTAAGAATTTGTACATTGTATTTAAGCAGGACAAACTTTCTATGGCTGTATTAGCACTTTTAATATTAAAGAAATGTTAAACGTTACTCTGATTCACTCTCCCTCTGTGTGACGTCATCATCATGAACCAGCAGTGTCAAAACAGGAGGTGTAAGGGAATCAGGGATAAATTAATTAAAATTAATAAATCATTATTATTTATACAATTAATGTATTATTAATTATTTGTTAATTTGTCCCTGATTCCCTTACATCTCCTTTTTTGCACAATTGTTACACCCCTGCTTCTAACCAAGCACCCAAAAAAACCCACAGACGACAGGCTGAGGGAAACCACAAGTGCTAACATGCTAACTAATTTCCAGGAATCCCCGCTGTACTCTATTTGGTGAATATAAGTTAGATATTCACTATTGATTCAGCTCTGCTTTGGTCTCTACCTTCTCCCGAGGCAGATGTCTGGCTCTTTAGCTGCTAAATGCTCCACTTTGTTCACTATCTAATCACCAACTGTGTGTCTGAAGTTTGGTGCTGGGCAGGGTAGCCCACAGTGGGTTTTCCAGAGTGACTAAAGTATCTCTTCCTCTTCCTCTTTGCATGTATATTTGCCGTATTCACCACAGTGGAGTATTTAAGATTTTTTTGACAGTTATCAACAAGCAAAATATTGCGTGTTATCTGGCAGCTGGTGTACGTGCAGTCATCCTGTGTTTCTATACCAATAACGTGTATTTCTGATCCCCATCTGCCTCCAAAAGAATTCTTTGATTTGCTTTTCTTTGCTGCCTCTTAATAGTTAAGTTTTCCATCTGTCTCTCGCTCGGTGTGTCAGCATCTGTCCAGTAGGATTTCATTAAAATAGACAGAAACAAACGAAAGGATGAGCTCAGATGAAAGAGAAGTGTCTCTCTTTGTGTCTGCCTCTCAGTCTGTGGTTGTGTTCACACTCCACTCCTCTCCTCCCCCGAGAACCAGAGTTTAGCATTTAAGACCCAATGTCACTCGAAGGTGTCACTCAAAGAAATATTCTGCCAAGGGTGAGACATTTTTACCTCTTTGTGCAGATAGAACAGTCATTTTATTTCTGAGAGAAGCCAATAAAGAGAGAAATGTGTGGAGAGAGAAAGGATGAAAGCAGTTTGGAGCCTGAAGGGGAGGCTGAAAGGTTGGAAGAAGTAGAGAAGGAGATGGTGAGAGAGACTGTTGGCATGGCGATGTGCAGACTGTTGCCATTTGTTTCTGCACACACTGTAGAGGAAGAGGAGATTTCTTCCTTTAAATGCAGTTTTGGTGGGAACAATGGAAATCAAAGACAGTGATCACATTTGACACTGATACAAATGTTTGTCCTTCATTATTCTCTTTAACTTGGGTTAGGTAACACTCCCAGTTCTGTCTGCTTGCTGGCCTATTATCCTCCATGTTATTCTTTTTTATGTGGTTAAAAAGTGTAGCATACATTATTTCTTACTGAGAAATAATGTGTGTGTGTGTGTGTGTGTGTGTGTGTGTGTGTGTGTGTGTGTGTGTGTGTGTGTGTGTGTGTGTGTGTGTGTGTGTGGATCGGGGCAGGTGGTGGGTGTGTAATTGACGTGAAAGCTAACTGTGTGTGTTTTTCATCATGTCTCCAGGCTGCTGAGAGAGCAGTGGATCCGAGCCAAGTATGAAAGGAATGAGTTTGAGTTCATCGAGAAGCAGGAGCCTTACTCTGCAGGTTTGTGTGCACTGATTCGTTTGTGTTATTATACTTGTGAAGACTCTGCTTATATTGTTCCTCTAACCCTAACCCTTAGACTTACCAAGCTGATAATGCCCCAAACCAACAAAATACATTGTCCGTATTCGCAAATTGTGACACATTGAAGTACTACATGCTATACATACATATACATACTGTGTCGTCATTCAGAACAGGCTATTATTATTAACATGGGCTTAGTCAGTCCCACATACATCGTCCTACTGCTGTAAATACCTGCATCAAATCTAGGATTGAAAATTCATCCCAACAAACAGGACAGAACGGGGGTGATCGTCACATTGTGACAAATTGTGTTGTGTTTTTCTTTACATTGTTGTATGAGGATAAAAATGTACTTGGTTTTCCTGTTCATTTCAATGCAGGGGACGTGTTAGGTTGTTGCACTTCAATGAAATTTAACTTTTTGAATAAACATTTAACAGCACCTTGATTTCTTAAATTTTGCCCTTTAAAATAACAAGGGGACAATCAACTCCATAGTGCGTGACTACCAACCCCACAACGGGGATTGTTGTCCCAAGAGCACAGGATGTATTTGACTGTCTGTGGAGGAGACGGTTTTTTTGAAGGAGTCAAACCAAAGTAGAAATCAACCCTGTTCTTTCCTCACCTACTTACACCGGCAGTGTATGATCCTCAGCTGATCTGGTGAAATTATTTGGCCTCTTTTAAACAACTTGATGCATTCATGACCCATATCTTAAGAATTCATCTGTCTCTTTGGAATGACTGACTGTCTGACTGTCTGTCCAAATGTTCGCCTTATCCTCACAGAAATTAGGACATGAGACTTTACTCCCTAAGACTTAGGAAAAAACCAATCAAGTCTAATGTTTTGACCTGATAACACCTCAGAGGCATAAAAAAAAAACTGTAAGGGTTTGCATGGACACACAGCCTGAATATTTAACGATGCTATATGTATATAAAGGAGTCGGTAGCATTAACGTAAAAAACCAAACAGCTACATATCAAGTCAAAACAAAGCTCATTGATTCGGGGATGAAAACAAAGGAAAAAGTGGATTTATTTTTTGTGTGTCAGCACAAAAGAACTGCTTTCATCTCACAGTTTTCTGTAACAGGCCTGTTAATACACTGTAATAGCTAATATTAATATTCATGTTCTTGATATGTTGTGTCACCTTGTTGCTACTCCCAATATCTGGTTATATATTATATAACTGACTTCTTCTTCATGCGCAGATATTTTGTAGCAGGTGTGATCGCCCACTGTGCAAGTGGAAAGAACACAAACATGCACATACACAAGCACACCTGAGTGTGTCCATCTGAAATCTAAAATGGAGCAAAACTGGCTGCTCTGTTGTTGTGGCAGGTTTGCGTTGTTTACCCTTCGATAAGCAGAACCTTGAAAACTCCTTGGAAAGACGTCCCAGTGGACGTCGGCATCAGGAATTCAATTACCCAGAAACGTCCATCCACGACTTTCAGGCATTCATTTTCATCCTTCCTCTTTTAAGTGGTTCTCTATATGTTTGCAGTTAAAAGCATATTCAAGCTGTGACACTGTAATTGTCACTGACGGAAAATAGAACTGCCATTAAACTGTGTGTGTGTGTGTGTGTGTGTGAGAGAGAGTGTGTGTGTGAGTGCGTGTGTGTGTGTGTATGGTGTGTATATGTATGTGTGCAGGTGGACAGTGTTTGTGTGTGTTGGGTCCAGCAGTGTGTGTATCTCCTGGTATACATTTCACATCTTGTTGAAGATGGAGTTTTCTGATTGGCTTGCAGTGACCTCACCCGTTTATTGTTACAATGGACACACATACAAACACATACGCACACACACACACACACACACACAGATAGATATTATGATACAAGTCATTCTGTCATCTGTGCATTCATGTTCACTACATCACTCATTGTTACACAGTGTTTGTGCGTGTGTGGGAGTGTGTGTGTGTGTGCGGGTGCGGGTGTGTGAGGGTGGCAGCTTCAGTGGCCTCCACAGCAGCCCAATGTTATCATTGATCCAGTATGCAAAGGATAGGAGGAAGGAAAAGAGCGTGAGGGAAGGAGGCGAGGGTGGGGACAAGCAGGGCTATTGATCGATGAGGTAATGCCTGTGTAGGTGAATGTTTGATGTCAGAAAGTCACAGCCACAAAGTGCGTACGCGGGCGCGCATGCACACACACACTCACACACACACACAGAGAGACAAGGATAGAGTAAATGAGTGCAGAGGACAAAAAGATAGTGAGGTAATCAGTGACTAAGGAGAATGGAGAAGAGCAGGTAAGTAAAGAAACTGAGGGGAAACATGACAATGAGGTGAAAGAAGAATAATGTAATGACGAATATTGTTTGGCTTTTATTGTTTTGTAACCACAGACTGTTCAGCTGAGCAGCTTGATCAGTACAAGCTCACATTGTGTCAATGAACTCAGAGTTTTACTTTAAATATTTTCATTATAACAATGATCATTAGAAGTCGTGACAAACCCACGGAGAGTTCCCACCAACTCCCAGCTCTGCAGCGCATTTTAGCATCTGTTAGCATGTTTAGAACCACCTAGCTCTTTG
This sequence comes from Rachycentron canadum, assembly GCA_038496675.1. Taxonomy (NCBI): domain Eukaryota; kingdom Metazoa; phylum Chordata; class Actinopteri; order Carangiformes; family Rachycentridae; genus Rachycentron; species Rachycentron canadum. The sequence goes on along the minus strand of CM076668.1, from coordinate 4,979,667 downwards.
TTTTGATTTGACAGCAGACCTTTACTCTAAGGTGATGACTTGGTCTATTATTAACCTGGAAATACTGGGGATGAGGTTTGGAGGAGACCAAAACAGAGTAAGGAAAATGAATTTAAGACACAATCTGGACTCTCACTATGAGGGAATGCTAATATCGATAAGTTTAGACATAACTGTAACACGACGTAAATATTTCAAGTTTGTGTTTAAAACTTGTTCTCCTTCACCAAAGTAGTCAAAAGTAGAAAATAATAATCCTTTAAATTCTAGCTAATCATTTTACTTACGTAAATTACAACAGAACATATTTTGGCAGAGTGATAATTAGCCTCACAGAGACAGTTGCTCTGGGTTTATTTACTGAGGATTTGAGATATTGGAAACTTTCTCCACTTTGTCAAGGTGAATAGAATCATTTTGTTAATACATTTCTGCAATATGTCTTTCCAAAAACATTTTTTTTGTTAGGGTCAAAAAGAACTAATTCCCATAATGTGTTGTCAGACCCCAGTGGAAATGAAAGATTTTTATGGCTGTTTTAGCCAATCACGCTCAAAGATGTAGTAAAAAGTCTGGAAAAACATTCATAGTGTTGCATCCGTTGACATAAAAAGTGAAAGAAATTGTTATTTAAGATTAAAAAAAGAGGGAGTGAGGTGATTGTGAATGTTGAAATGTCAGTTACAGAAAAGGTTGAGCACTCATGACATCAGATAGGTGTCTGTGGAGCATTTTAGCATCTTTTAGCATGTTTAGAATCACCTAGCTCTTTGTTTTGGTTTTGTGGCGCACTTCGTACGTGTGGAGGGAGGAGGTTTGGTCATTCAACAAGTTGCTCTGATGAGGCGTGGTCGGTCTCAACTTTATGCTTCATCATTCACTGACCTTTTCCCATATTTTTCTCTCAAACAAAATGCCATTCCCCTGGATTGTTTTGAGGTCCAGGTGTTTTGAGGCAAAATTTTTCTCTAGATCTTAAAATGCACATTAGATGCAAATGAAAATAAGAAAATGACTATGACTATTAATAAAATAACTTCCCAACCACAACTTCCTCTGCTACATATGTACATGAATTCACTTCTCTACACAATCATTCAGGGTTCATTAGCCCCTTTTTCTCCTCATGCTCCTCGTGTTCAGTGTAGAAAATGTCATTTCTTTGTCAATTAGTGCTCATTAAAAAAGACTCTCAGCATCAGATAATGGCCAGCATGTAAATGAGTCACTTCTTTGGGCTGTGCCACCTGATCACTGATGTACATCTTCTTACATTCAAACCACAGAAATAGATCAGATTAGACAGAAACGACTTCACAGTGTGACAGCAATAGACAAAGAGAAGAGAGACTTTAAGGCAGTGTAGGCAGAGGGTTTGACCAAAATAGGCTGAAGGAGAAGAAGAAAACATTACAGGTTATAAATGGAACAGCATATCATTAACATGGAAAGGAATGTTCTCTGGTACAGAGACAATAAAATCTCTCTGTATGTGCTGTCTCATGCCGCTTCCCCTGCTAAACGCCTTCCTCCTTCGTCTGTTTGTTTCTTGGATCTTCTGCTGTGTTTTCTCAGCCTCACACACGTCTCCCTTTTCTTCACCCTCCTCTAAATGAGATTAAAATCAAATGATGTTTGATTTCATCTTAACTGAAGTATCATCTCACTCCAAGCAGTTACAACATCTCACTGTTACTGTTATAAATGGCTCCTATGTTTTATCTCTCGTCTCCTCTGATGTGGTTTTTGATACCAGCTTCCCAACCACGTACATTGTTTTTTTCCTCTCTGCCCAGGGTACCGAGAGGGGTTTCTATGGAAACGAGGAAGAGACAATGGTCAGTTTCTCAGCCGAAAGTTCATCCTGTCAGAGAGGGAGGGAGCACTAAAGTACTTCAACAAGCAGGATGTGAGCAAGATGATACAGCTGATTTTAAATTGTGTTGAATTTGGCACATTTTCACTTTGGCCTAAGCCTTTAATACTGGGGATTGTGGGACTTGTTGTTGTTTATGTCTTGTTGTTGTTTATGTCTACCTCCTCCCAGGCCAGGGATCCCAAAGCGGTGATGAAAATTGAGACCCTCAATGCCACCTTCCAGCCGGCCAAGATCGGAAACCCCTGCGGCTTGCAGATCACCTACCTGAAAGACAACAGCACAAGGAACATCTTTGTCTACCACAGTGATGCCAAGGTTCACTATCACACTGTTATTTACACTCATATATATTTAATTCAATGATTGTACATAAGTCTTTTCTACAGTGCAGTGACATGCTTCCCATATGCACCAAAATCAAGTCTTAGATTAAAGTAATACAGTGCACTAATACAGGGTTAGTAGTATAATATGCAGGCTGTCTTCTTTACTGAACACACTTGGACTTGGAAATGTCCCTTAATAATTAATCATCTTTTGGCTTTTTCCAACTAACATCAGTAGCTTCAGTGCAGTCAGACAGTATTTAGAGTGGCACATTTTGTGTTGGTGCTGAGACAAAGACAACGAGTTGAAACTGCTGACTTTTAACTTAAATTTGAGGATGTCTACATCTAGATTGTGTAGATACTGTAGGAGGTGCCTTACTGTTTAAATATTGGGGGAGTGTGTAGGAAAAAAAGGGCTGTGGTTGCTGAAAGTCAGCATTTTATCCTCAGACATTTTTTAATTTCAAGTCTAATGTGCTGAGGCACCGACTAGGAACAAAGGAGAATGTATCACTGCACTAAAGCACGGTGGGGCAGTGGTCAGCTCTGTTGCCTCATAGCAGGTTATGGGTTTGAGACCCAGGCTTGGGGCCTTTCTGTGGAGTTTGCATGTCCCCCCTTTTGCCTGTGTGGGTTTCCTCCAGGCTTCCTCCCACAGTCCACAGACATGCACTTTTAGGTTTGGTGACTCTAAAGTGTCTCTATACAGTATGTCAGCCCTGTGATAGACCGGTGACCTGGGTGTACCCCACCCTCTCCCGATGTCAGCCAGGATAGGCTCATGCCCCCCTGCAACCCTGCACAGAGAAGCTGTATAGATATCAGATGAATGGATAGATGTTGTATTCTATAGAGACAGCACTCTATGTCCATTGTGATGGGTTAAGGTGAAGTTGCATTTGCAGTTCTTACTCTATATTTCAGCTATGCTTTCATAAATGACTTCGACTTTAATCCAGATTTAGATTTACAAAGAAGATTCACGATAATGGCAATGACTTTCTGCTCAACAGGACTCAGGTCATGTCCACTCTAATGAAACGTAGCCCCATGTCCACTTCCAGAGTAGGGAAGCTGTTATCGTCACTCCCCGCTGTGCTAAGCTAAGGTCAGAGTCTAGATGCCGAATGCCAAATGTCAAGGCTGTACATATTTATTAACATAATAATAGATTACATCATTTCAATAACAAACCCAATCTTGACATTTTTCACTTCTCTGTGTTCAACCAAATTGCTGGTCTAAGACTAAAACAAAGGAACTGTTAATGTCATTTCTAACATTTCCTGTAAGTAGCATCTAACTTTACAGGAACCTTCCTAAAAGTTTACAAATAATTTCCTTTAGAGTGACTTGACAGACGACTGCTGTGAGAACGATGAGACTTAAAAAACCCTCATTAAGCTACTTTCTCCATTTTAAACGCTCATCATTCTGGTTTTGAATCTCTAGTTTGTTTTAATATGCATTAGTTCGTAAAAGTGGGAGCCCACTGCACTTGTGGGGTCCAACATGCTTGTGGGGACCTAAGTGCTGGACACTAAAATGGCTGTTTCAGGGTTTATCTTGGGCTACGTTTAGGGTTAGAGTGAGGCATTCAGGGGTTGAGGTGAAAGTTATGCTAAGGGCAAGGTAATGCATTTTGTCAAGGGCCAGTTTGGATTATATAGTAAAACAAGGATGTGTGTGTGTTTGTGTGTTTGAGCCCTGTGTCTCTTGTTGAGGGGCTTGCAGTGCTGTTACATCTTAGGAATTTACAGTTTGACTAACATCAAGCTGGGTGGATGGAGGGGGCTGGGACATAGTTAATCAAAAACAAGATTAGAGAGAAGAAAGAGACAGACAGTAATTACCATTCAGGAGAGAGAGAGTCAGAGACTGAGGGGGCGAGCGCTGCCCCCTCTGCTGGTCGAGAAGTGTTCCTGAAGGCTGCGAGAGAACAAGTTCACCGGGTTCATTCGGTGTCGCCGTCACTCTTGTTCTGTGGTGGAGTTATCGACAGTCCTGCAGCATCTGCGAAGCACCGATGCTCTTGACTGCACCTTACTGTGTGGAAACGAGACCTTTGCTGTCATCTGAGATAAAAACTGTGAATAAATTCACATTCTTCACTCACAACCCAAAATAGAGTCTGTAAATAGACTGTGATTGTGCATTACAGCAGGACATGTGGGCACTGAGGGTGCGTTTGTTTTTCTGGTTTGTTTTTTTTCTTGCAGGAGATGGTCGACTGGTTTAATGCCATTAGAGCAGCCAGGTTCCACTACCTGCAGGTGGCTTTTCCTGGAGCAAGTGATGAAGAGGTGAGGATGACCATTTTAATCATCAACCACACTTGTCTGATAATTAGTGAATTAAATAATACATTTGTGCTCCTGTAAAATGAAAGTCATTGCTGGGATTCACCTTGGAATCAAGCAAACACCTGATAATATAATATATATTTAATATTTCTCAGTCTAGAAGAAGCAATATAATTTAATATTTCATGCATGCTCTTATTTCACCTGATTCTCTTTTCTTTTATCTTCCAGTTGGTGCCCAAACTGACCAGAAACTTCATGAAGGAAGGTTTTATGGAGAAAACGGGTCCAAAGGTTTGTGCAGTGGTTCCACTCACAGTATTGCACCATGTCTTTTTACTGCAATAAGGATTAATGGTATCGATTACAGCCTAGTTTCAGTCTTACATTGGCTCAACTCTGACCAAAGAGTGTGCATGTCTAGTATAATACAGTGGCTCCCAACCTTTTAGCCCCACGACCCATTTAAACGAGATCTATTAGCAACACATTGCATCATTGCAGCGTCACTGTCTGTCAGTGAGCTGAGAGCTGTTCCACTGTACATCGTGTCAATGCAGTGTTGTTTTTAAAGTGTTAAAGTGATATTTCACAAGAAATAAAAAGCAAAGGAAGAAAGAAAAATATGATTTTATGTATCAGAACTATATTTATTCTTCAATCATATGAACCATTTCACAACCAAGATCCAGATGAACCTTATTAAAGCCATGATTTTATTTATGTTGGGATACGACCTGACTCCAAGTTTGCAGTGTATATTTAAATAGAAATAAGATGTCAGGTGAGTTGCTTCTTAATTTGAATTACCTCAGAGAGGGGTGGCACAGTGGTCTAGTGGTTAGCACTTTCTTCTCCCTTTGCCTGCGTGGGTTCCCTCCAGGTTCTCTGGCTTCCTCCCACAGTCCAAAGACTTAGTTTCAGGTTAATTGAATTGCCCGTAGGTGTTAGTGTGAATGTGTGTTTGTCTCTATGTGTCGACCCTTTGATGCACTGGCAAACTGTCCAGGATGTACCCCGCCCTCGCCCAGTGTCAGCGACCCTGCGTGGATAAGCGATATAGATGATGGATGGATGCTTCAGAGACTGGCTCTGGGACATACAAGCCTGTGGCTCTAAAATACCTCCAGCTGAACCAGGGCAAATCAGAAGTTAATCTTTTTGGCCCCTGGGACCTCATTGTTTCAGTTACCAATAACCTTGGTCATCTTTTCACCTACGTCAAGCCATGTACAAAAAACCTCGCCATAATCTTTGACTCTGCTTACACGTTTACAGGTGAAGACTGTAGTTAAATCCAGCTTCTTCAACTTTGTACCATCGTCAAAATAAATCTCTTAGAGTCACCCATGCTCTTATATCCTCAAGGCTTGACTACTGTTACTCACTGTTTTATGGGCCCAGTCAGTCGTCCTCGTTTCTGACTGGTTCCAGGGGGATGGTTCACATTACCTCCTGTCCCGGCCTCTCTCTACTGGCTTGTTTTTAAAGCCCTGGGATCAGCTCAATCGATCACCTCCCCCTTAATACACAGACCTACACGACATCCAGGCCCCTCAGATCATCGGACACAGGCCTCCTCACAAAGTCTGAGCTGTGCTTGCTTGGTTGGCCTGTCACATCCCTCAGATTTAACTTGTGGTCTTACATTAAATCTAACCCACATATGTTTATCAAAAACTAATGACAAAGCTTGAAATTGCAGACCTTTCATACTGATTCATAATTTTTGCGTCAAACCTTTTGTGTTTTCTCTTCTCACAATCTTTATTCTCTCTTTCTGTGGCTCAGCACACAGAGGGCTTTAAGAAGAGATGGTTTACCATGGATGACAGGAGACTTATGTATTTCAAAGACCCTCTGGTAAGACAAGACCTGATTTTCCTTTGTTCTGACCCATCACTCGGCATCGACAGCTCTTTCTTCTTACACTGTGTCCCTCCTCTCCCAGGATGCCTACGCCCGCGGTGAGGTGTTCATTGGCAGTAAGGAGAACAGCTACACCGTCTTGGCCGGCTTGCCCCCGTCGACCCAGGGCTACCACTGGAACCACGGCATCACCATCGTCACGCCGGAAAGGAAGTTCCTGTTTGCCTGCGAGACAGAGGCCGAGCAACGGGATTGGATAGCTGCCTTTCAGAGGGTCATCAATCGCCCAATGAGGCCACAGGAATATGCAGGTACAGGGACTAGACAAGTCATTAATCATATCATTCAACTAAAATGACACCCAGTGGAGCACACACTTCTGCCAAGGCCAATCATTTTCTCATTATTATCTGGATCTGCCCCAAATTGTGCAAAGTCACAGATCTCAACACATAAATATGTCAGATTTTACATCAAGATCCAGACCTTGTTTCCTGACACGCTGATGAAAATAGGGGAGAACGGAGTTGGTTGTCACATTCATCAAATCTTGCTCACTAGAGGCTGCAACTATAAACTGTTGGTACAGAAATGATCAGAATTGGGGTCAGAGGTCATAGATGTAGACATTTCTGGAATAACTACTTTAACATTGCAGTGACAGGACTTTTAATGTTTTTCACATCAAAAAGTATCCAAATATCCAACACGTTGATGTTTCACTTATAGTTTTTTACTAGTTGTTTATAATAAAACAATTATTACCATTAAAAATTCTGAAGTGAGAGTTTATAGTTTTGGCTTTTTATTAGCTACAGTACAACACGTGGTTGTTTGCATCACGGTTAGCAAAAAAAATCTCAGTTGGGGATGGTCGTCACACTGAGACTAAAATACAATATGTATAATTTAACCTAATATATATATATATACATATATATTAGGTTAAATATAATAATAATAATATATATATATATATATTAGGTCAAATTATACATATATGCAAGCAATATTCAGGCCACGCGCAAAAAATGAAAATGCAATTTGACATTTCAAACGCCATATGCAAAACATCTGTTAAATTTTCATTTACATGTCACAAGGCTCTTTTGAGGTCAAAATTAAAATTAAAATGCCAATTGAAAAAATGTGTATTAGAGCGCTAATTCAGCTTCATATTCCCATGACTCTGCCAGACTTGATGTGGACTGGACCACCGACAGTTTGAGTGTGTTATGCTAGTAGCAGCTAATGTGGTGGTGTGTGAGTGGTAAGATCACATCTTTCCAATGCAACACCACCAGATTTTCAAACTTGTAGTCTGAAGACGTATTTGACAGTCCACGTCTTTTGAAGAGAATAAGCTGAAGGAGAGTGAGGAGGCTCCATTTCTACCAGACATTGCAGATTGAAAGGGAATCTATGGAGGTTTGTGAGGGATTCTAACCACAGTGTGACTACCAACCCCGTTCTCCCTTACCTCACAATGTTATTGAAAGTAATTTTAAAAAGTTCCTGGGTCGGCCCCTTTAAGTGGATCTGAAAATTGAAATATACTGGGTTCTTCTTTGGCCCATGTCCCATCCGTCCACTGTGTTTGGTGGGAATTGGTTCAGTGCTTTTTGCTGAATCCTACAAACAAACAGACAAATGTGTAAATATTTATTCTGCAGGTCAGTCTCTGCAGAACAAAATCAGACCCGTCACTTTGTGTTTTGGCAAAACTGGCTCCTCTGTTTGTGGTTCTCTCTCAGTAACCTTAATAAAAAAAGCATCATTATTGCTGGTCAAAAGAAAGAGCATGTTGAATCCATTCTCTTGTGACCTGCATTAGTTCATTGTATTTCTCTGTCTCTGCAGTGGAGGCCCATTTCAAACACAAGCCTTGAAGCCTACAGGAAAACCAGAACCAACTCTTAAAAAGCCAGTCTCAGTCAGATCAGAGACAACCCCTGCGTGTGACCACAAACCATGGCGGGAATGAGGTGGGGTGGGGTTGGGGGACAGGTGGGCGTATTTAGAGCCATGATGAAGAAAAAGGAGAGAAAGAGACAGAAGTACTCCAGTCTAATATATGTGTAGGAAACTCAAAATCTAAACGGATTCCTGGCCCCTCATTGGGTCAAACGCTGGTGATCTGAGGCCAAAGGGTCGATGATGTCATCCCTATTGCGCCTATCAACCTTGTGCTTTACATTACCATGTCAACCACACCCCCCTCTCCTAAGCCATGTGGGCCCTTCCCCTGCAGCAAACCCCCCCCTTTCCCCAGGATTTCATCATGTGAACGGTTCATTCTACCTGTAATCTAATGTAATTATGTAATCTAGTCATTTCACTGGTTGCTTAACAAAGACAATGCATTGTTAATTTATTGAATGTACAGTTTTGATGACAGTGGCTTACTGTGTGTGTGGAATCGTGACTTTTTCGTTGAGGAACGCTGTGAGGTTGAACCTCTGGCACTGACACCCTGTTAAACCTAAATCTACAAAGTGCTGTTAACAACAAATATGCATAAAAACACACACAAACTCTCAGTGATCACCGTCGCTGTTAACGTAGCCGGAGGTGGCTGATCTGCATCCACACAGGGTTCTTTTCAAACCTCAATCTTACAGCTGTTCTCGTATTTATTTGTACTGTTGAACATACTGAGTCATCGTAGAAAGTTACTGCTGCTTCAAAGGATTGTAATGTGACAGGATTGTAATTTATATAACACTTCAACAACTGTTTGATTTACTTTTTGCATCTTGTTTTAAAGACACATTGTTGTGTTGATCCTTAAATCACAGTGATAGGTTGTTTCATTATAAAAATCTTAACATCAATACAGATGAGTCTGAAATCAAATGGTGGTGTCTGATTTGTGTTCAACATTTCATTAGTGTCAGTACAAAAGAAATAATTTAGGTCTTACTTTTATAGTGTTGCCTGTCATTCCTATTGATAATAATTTGATTCATCTCATTTATTTATTCAATTTATTTATATTTATATTTATATTTTCAATATAATAGATGTCACATCTCATAGCATTTATAGCTTAAGCTGCTTGTCCTTACTGTGAATTGGCCTTGATACAAATACACAAAAAACAATGCACATATTGTTTTATTACTTGTTATAAAAAAACCAATATAATTATTGGCAGTTATTGCGATTGTGATTTTAGTTGGGATGATAATTTTTTTATTTCATTTTCTGAAAAAAATAATTGCAGTGATGATATGTTGGGTCTTGGTACCAAACAAACAAGTACCTTTACCTCTGGAGAATATGATTTGTAAGCCGAGCGTCCCTGTAGTATCAGAACGCTATTTGGGTATTGCTCTTGGCCATGGTGCGATTTCAATTATATTTTGATTAATTGTGCAAACACAAAACAAAAATAAGTCAATTGCTGAGATCTAGAAATATCATAGAAATGTGGAAACATCAGACAAAAGTCACTTCATCAGCACTGAGATAAAGCTATCAAACTAAAACCCAGATTGAAATAAACCGGAATTGTTATTATTAAACTCGAAAAAATTAAAAACGTATTACCATTTAGAGTTATAGAGTGTATACCTGACAGTAAAGGCATCTCTGTATTAAGTGCCGGCGTGTCCTTTGTCCAGCAGATGGCGGTCTTCTAATACTTCAGAAGGGAGAAATTACACTGAATTAAAGTCACGCAAACAAGTTCGAAGAATAGTTTGACATTTTAACACAGTTATTCACAATGCATAGCCCAGGAGACAAGGACTATGTTCAAATGATAATCTCAGTCTGCAATCGCATTAAAATGTTCCACATATGTTTGTGTTATTTGAGTAAAAATGAAAATTCAACAATTCAATGAGCATTTTATTTTCACATACTCGTATCAGTGACCTATGGCAATCTGAAAATGAAAACAGAAAAGTAGTTTGACATTTAATTTTTAAGGTCGTACCCTGCTGCACAGTGGACAATATTTAATTGTTTATCCAATATAAATAAGGCAACCTAATTTCCCATATATGCAAGCAACATTCACACACAAAAATTTGAATTAACCTGCTGTACATTGGACAATATTTAAATACAATATGCAAAACATCTATTACATTTTCATTTACATGTCACAGTTCTCTTTTGGGGTCAAAATGCTTTTTCATTTTCATTTTTATTCAAAAATACACATACATATGTAGAAAATAATAATGCGATTGTCATTTCAGTGTAGTCTCTATAGGCTTCCATGTTCTTGCCCAAGGTCAGATGAGAAGTTGATACCTTGTGTAAGTCGCTGAATTAAAGCAATGATTTAGCATTATACTCTTATAACACTCAGTTTAAAGACAATGATCAAAGTCAATGCATCAGAACCATAGATATCTTTTTTTATTCTTTATATTGCTTTTCCTTGTTAGACCTGTAATACAAACTGTTTTAACTGTAATACAAATAGTTTACATGTAAGTTGTGTGTGTATTCAAGACTTGTAAACAGACTTTGTTTTGTAATATGGAGACTCTGAAGAGTTTGAGCTTGGAGGTCAATAGTGCAGAGACTGAAAACATAAAGGAAAAAAACACAATTTGTCATTTTCAGGATCTGTTTATTTACATTAAACAAACAGGATACGTGACAATTAATGGGCCTTAAAGGCATTGGTAGGCACAGTGTTAAACTTTACCTTGCTGGCTACTAACCTTGGCTCTGGCTTCACACCTGCCATGATGCACAGGTGGAACAATTTTTTGTGTGTGTGTGTAGTGAAGAGGCAAGATAATCAACTATGTTTGTTAAGGAATAAATAAAAGTTACATATTTAAACAGGGCACAGGGGGTCACCACCCAGTTTACAGATAATGAAAGTGATGTGACTCATATGCCGTGGCTGTCATCATCACCAGATTTCAACCCAAATAGATGCCTTGCTCTCCATTACTATAAATAAATACATCTTTCAGGTGCTCCTGAATAAATCTACTTGAAGACTCCTTTTTTTTTTCCTGAAATGTGTTTGTCATGGCCGTATATGCAGACAATGTAATGTCGTAATGGAGGATGCAGCATTTGCCTACTTGTAACAGCCTGAGGCTGTTCAACTGTTTCATATTACTGCAGATGGCGCTCATCAGTCGCTGTAAAGGGAGACTAAAGACGTGTGGAGTTGCACATTCACAGTAGGACAAAGTCTGGACTGAAGGTCTGCTGGTGTAAATGTCACCTGATGATCTCGCCACTCTTAGACAAACTTCCACATACACATGCTGGCTGGAATTATGGGTAAATCAATGTTGCTTCTGTCTGGCCGCTGTGTTAGCATTGGCAACCAGGTTGTCATGGCAAACTGCAAAGACAGTGAGCCACTGAGCTGCTGCAGCCAGATTGAACCCGCACAGGAAGCATTTAAAAGCGGGTGGGACTTTGGCTCAGCAGCTGCTGTGTTTGTCCTGATGATAATATGGTCAGTGAGACGCTGGCACAAGCAGCAAACATTTAGTTATGGTAAAACTGCTGCTTTAGAACATAGTCATTGGCCTGAATATTAAGGGTAACCCTAATTTTAATAATTTTTGGTTTTTATTTCAAACCATTTGTCTACCTTTTAAAAGAAATTTAGTTAAAAATATTTATTGTTTAAACTAGGGCTTGCTATTTAAAACAATTCTTTATCCTTTAGACAAACTTAAGAGCACACTGAAGTCACACTTGATCAATCATATAAGCATTTACAGTGAATCTGGAACACCCAGTCCAGCTGCCCTGTCCATCAGGTCCTGCAGTCAATAATCCAACCAGATCTGGGACTGTGAAATTAGCTAATCCCCTCCCCAAGAAGGCCAACAGGAGCAGCTGTTGGACTGAGAACAAACTGAAAGTGAAGCAGCAGTCAGGGACAGGTCAACATTAAGAGCAAAAAGCTCAGCGGGAGGAGAAAATACCCTGATCCATAATATCAGATTTCAGAGTTCATTGGATAGTTAAACAAAATGACATTTTATAATTATATGACATTTAATGTAATTTTTCCTGGATACAAACATAATAGAATAGTTTGAATCACATAAGAAGTGATTAGGTCTGCCATGACACGTTTTGAAATTTCTTACTAAGATGAGAAAATCAATGCCACCCTCATAGTTGTGCAGTAACAGCAAGGAGGTGGTTAGCAAGTATATATGGTCAGGAAGTATGAAGGTTTTGCCTGCCAACATCTTTAAACTTCAATGATAAATATGTTGTTTCTCATTTGTTTAATCTGCAAAAAAAAAACATGTCAACGAGAGGTACTCACAGAAATAACAGGCCTCAACCAAGAAACAATCCAGCATCATTTTCCCTGCGTCTCAACTAGGCTAAGACAACCAGTACATGCTAGCTGTAGCCTTATATTTAGAACTAACAGATACATGCTAGCTGTAGCTTTATATTTAGAGCTAACAGATACATGCTAGCTGTAGCTTTATATTTAGAGCTAACTGCTGCCTGCTAGCTGTAGCCTTTTATTTAGAGCTAACAGATACATGCTAGCTGTAGCTTTATATTTATAGCTAACTGCTGCCTGCTAGCTGTAGCCTTATATTTAGAGCTAACTGCTACATGCTAGCTGTAGCTTTATATTTAGAGCTAACTGCTGCCTGCTTTCTGTAGCTTTATATTTAGAGCTAACTGCTACATGCTAGCTGTAGCTTTATATTTAGAGCTAACTGCTGCCTGCTGGCTGTAACTTAATGTTTAGCATACACAAAGGAGAGTGGAAGTAATCTTCTTATTATAACCCTCAGCAAGAATGCTAAGAGCTGTATTTCCAAAAACCAAGAACTCTTGCTTTAAGAGACACTGTCTAGTTTTTATTCATATTGCTTGTTTTGCTAATTTCTCCTCGACAGCCTTCTTTCATAAGAAGGAGACAGAGACACATTCTCTTTGTCCATAAGGTTCATTAGCTTTCTTGCTGGATAAATTATCTTTAGTGAATAATGTAGACCATTCACTTATCTGCACTATACAGAAAACGAAGAAATACTTTCTGAATTTCACCAAAATGAAGGTGAAGGTGAGGAAACTGTTTTACTCCAGCCAGATTAGGTGTGGAAAAACTGCCATTAAATCTGCAACACCCAGCCATTTAGTTTTAATGGAACATTTTAGTCTGCATCAGGCTTTAAATGGCATTTTGCAGACTTCAGTAAAGAGAAAAAACACTGAATCTTTGTTCTTTATAATTTTTTTTCCATGAAAATGAACAAATGTAACATGACATTAACATACAATATGAGCCATTTGGCCAATAGCTGCTAACACTGTCCTGAAATCCAAACTGGTCTAAGAAATAACTCGTACTGAGACAAAATGTCAGCAAATCTCTAAAGATTGTCTTTGTGCTCCTTCACATTTACACAGTGTGAATATTTTTTGTCTATATGACCAATTTTATTGTATCCTCTTCCTCAAGGCCTGGTGACTGTTTTGTAGATAGGTTGCTCCCAGCCAGAGGGAGGACTGTGTGGTGGTGGTGCCAAGGCCAGGCTGTTGATAAGCGATGTGGCGTAGGGCCTTCTGGAGGAGTGGAAGTATGGGTACTGATACAGACTGGCAGGGTATCCAGAGAAGGCACTGTAGAAAGTGGACCCCTGAAGGTCAGATTGGTTGGAGGAAGATGTGGAGGGGCTAGGGTAAGGGCAGGGACCTGAGCTGAGGGAGGTGTACTCTGGTTGTGGTGGCGGAGGAGTGGAGGAAGAGGAGCTGCTGTAGTGCCCTGGGCTCATCTGCTCAGTTTTAATCTGAGGCTTGTGGCTGGTGTCCTCATGGAGCCCATGGGTGTCACAACTGGAAGATGATGGTGGCACTCCAGCAGTGGAAGATCCATCTGAAGTTTTGGGTGTACAAGTGGGAATGCTGTGGGAGTGAGAGTGGATGCTGGGTAGGATGAAGGATCCGGGGGGGTTGTTATGTGCATGGCTGGTATCTGTAGGGGTTAACACAGCTGAGCCTTGGTTGTTAGAGGGGAGGTACTGGTCGAACTCATGGACGTCAAATCCATCAATAGTGCTGATGACGTCGGTGCTGAGCTCTGAGATGTCCACATTGCTGAAGTCTATGTTTTGACGGCTGGGAGGGGGAGCGTCATGTTTGCTTCCTATGTGAAGGTCAGTTTTAGGGGTAGTGGGAGGTGTTGGAGGTCCATTTGATTGACCTGGAGAACGAAATATCAATATTTCCACATTGAAGCAAAAAAAAGGTAGAAGACATAAACTGCAATACATATCCTAATGAAACGTGTGTCTCACCTGTCCTGTCTGGATGGTAATGATGGTGTACATCTCCTGAGCCAGCCAGTCTGGCCACCACAGGTTCTGTCTTATACAAGCCCTGCTGATACTGCGGCTGGACCGGACCGGGTGCACAGTCCCCTTGACCCGGTTTGGTGCTCTTGCGTCTCCGAGGTTGGTACTTGTAGTCTGGATAGTCCTTCTTGTGCTGCAGCCTTAACCTCTCTGCCTCCTCAACGAAAGGACGCTTCTCTGTTTCAGAGAGAAGCCTGAGGGGGAGAGGGGGGAGTTACTGGATTATTGGGGGAGTTACTGGATCATTTAAATACCAGAAAGTACCTTGGCCATACAATATATATGTTCACTCCAAATAGATACATGTTAACTCCTTTTCTTTGTATTTATTATTTAAAAAAAACAGCATTATGAATCTAAAAATTTTAATTATTATTATTTATTTAAAGTGACATTTGTTCACTTTTACTATTTGCATGTCAATAATTCCAATTAATAATTTCACTGTCAGAATATTTTTCTCGTATACATACATCATATATTGTAATGAAATGTAAGTAAGAAATTTGTCCTTTATGTAAGTATTTCCATTTGATGCCTCTTTATACTTGTACTCCACCAAATTTATCTGACAGCTATAGTTACTTGTTAGATTAAGATGTTACATGAAATATATATGATTATCTCCTGAATATGATCCACTGTTATAGATGAAACCACCCAACAACAGTGTGAAATAGTTCAAATTAGCTCCACCATGACCAGCTACAACAGATGCCACTTCATGCATCTGGAAGAATCATCCAACTATATAATTCACAATGGTATCACTCACTCAGCAGTTATTTTCTACTACTGTTTTTGATACTTTTACGACAATTTGCTGATACTTTTTATTTTATTAATCATTCTGTCTCATGGTTAAGTGTAATTTTCAATGCAGAGCATTTGCTTGTGATGGAATATTTTCTATTGTAGTAGTCCTACTGCTATTTTTGTAAGTATGCAAAGAAACTGAAAACTCTTGTGCATTAAAACTAAATCAGTTCGCATGCACAGATTTTTATCCTGCGCTCCATCCAAAACATTAGAACTTGATCAATTGTGAAGCCACTAGTGAACCACTGAGCTGGGAATAGAAGAGCTATTTGTCTTTCATTTGATCTTAATTTGTTTGATATTACACAGGGTTAAGGGTTTTGCAACCAATCCTAGAAATGACTTGATCTAATTTGACTTCGGTAATGCTACTGTCTCATTTAGGGATGACAGTCACTGCAGAGAAACCAGGACTTTGGCTGGAAACACAAACTGTTGCATGCAGTGGGCTGCTAAAAGCCCATTTGTTGAAGTAGATACTGGTGGAGCTCCAGTACTCACCGCCACAGTTTACCCAGCGTCTTACTGAGCTCGGCGTTGTGCAGATGAGGATACTGGTCCGCCAGCTTCCTCCGCGCCGCCTGCGCCCAAACCATGAACGCGTTCATCGGTCGTTTCACATGAGGTTTGTTTTTCAGCCCTCTCTCCCCTTGACTGGGCATCGGCACCAGCGACCAGTCGTAACCTTTCAGCACCTGTGACACCGCATCGCGGATGCAGGCCGGGAACCGCTCATCCTCCGTGCTGCTCTCCGGATTGTGCGTAATCCCGGACCCAGTCCCTTGTGCGTCCGACCCTGAATCCGAGCCGCGCGGGGACATGGAGCTGTCGCTGCCTGCTGGACTGCACGGATGCTCCGTCAATGACTTGACCTCCTCTGTCATGTTGGTCCAGTAAACTGCAAGAAACTTTTACAGTCGCCCAAATTCCTGAAAACTCCTCCGGTGCGTAAAGACGCACGGCTCTGTAGGAAACCTGTTTGATCACGAAGTCAAGTAAAATCCCACATTTCTAGCTTTGACCTTGCCATTCCTTTACGCACTCTCTTCCACAGTAAGACGGAGTTTGACGAGCATCTGTTTTCTTTTTTAGCTCTTTAACTCTCTTTAGTTCTTGCATCTCTCCACCCCTCGTATCTTATTGGCTTTTGCGACGTTTTACCATCAGAGTTCCTCCTTGTTGGGCAAGAAGTAGTAGGAGGAGGCAGAGAATTGTTATTAGTCAATATCAGTTTTTAGAACTTAAAATTTTATGGTATAGTAGGTTAGTCTGCACGATAAAAGTTATGACTAGAACCAAGTACAGAGGCAGAACTAATGTAGACTACTTCACTAAAGAATTTCTATTTATGCAGCAGAGCCCTAAAGTGTTCAACATTAAATCAATGAAAGACATTATGAAATAAATAATCACAAGTGTGTAAAGTGTGTAAATTATATAAACAAACCAACAATTTGTGAAAACTATATTAAATTATTAAAAAAAACAACTTTTTACTTAAACAATATTATTGTATGTATATATGTATGTGTGTATATATATATATATATATATATATATATATATATATATATA